>WOXC01003289.1:0-20241 GCA_011680675.1 Gymnobelideus leadbeateri
CCTGTTTCTACTCCGCCATCTTGGCTCCCAGACCAGGAAAATCACTTTTAATAGTTGAATGAAAGATGAACTGGTGTGAGAAGAGACTTGATCATCAAAACAAGCCAGAAGTTATTGTAATAACAGGAGCATGAGGTGATGAGGGCCTGTGACATGTGAGCCAAGCATCATGGGAGAGAAGGTCTATATGAGTGATGTTGCAAAGGTAGAATCAGTAGGATTTGACATGGAGGTGATGATGAGAGACAGTGGGGATTCAAGAATGACACCTAAATTTTGAATGACTGGTGGTACCATCAACTGTAATAGGAACACTAGGAAGAAATAATATTTTCTTTTTTTTTTTTGAAAACATAATGAATTCATTTTTTGAAATCTTAAGTTTAGGAAGTCTACAGTACAAGATATCCAAAAGACAGAGATGTGAAGGAGTCAGGAGAAAGGTTAGGACTGAATAAATAAATCATCACTGCAGAGATGATAATATAATCTATGGGAGATGAAGAGATCACCAAGTAAAATTGTATGGATAGAAAAGTGAAGAGGGTCTGGGATAGAGCCTTGGGGAATTTCCACAGGAGTAAGAAGATCCAGCAAAGGGGACTGATAAGGATCAATCCAAAAGAACAATCAGAACCAGGAGAAAGAAAAAAAAAAGACAGACCGACCTAAAGAAAATAGGAGAAAGAAAGACTAGAGAAGGAAGAAAGGAAGGAAGGGAAGGAGGAATGCAAGAAGGGAAGAAGAGAGGGAGGGACAGAGCAAAGAAGCAGAAAAAAGCCTAGAGGGAGGAAAGAAAGAAGATAGTAAAGAAAGGACAGTATTAAGAATAAGAAGCTGAACAACAGTATCAAAGGTTGTGATGAGGTCAAGAAGGATTAGAATTTTGAAAACATTCTCATTTAAGAGAACACTGATTAACTTTGGAGAGAGTGGTTTAGTTGAATGATGAGGTAGGAAGCCAGATTGCAAAGAGTTAAAAAGAAAGTGTGAATCTTTCTCATGGGTTTAACCACAAAAGGGAGGAGAGATGTCAGATGATAGCTATCAGGGATGAGTGGATCAAGTAAGAGTTCATAAGCATGATGGAGACATGGTAGGTACCAGGGAAACAAGTAGATGTGAAAGACTGAAGATTAGTGAGAGAGTGGGGATGATAAAAAAGGGGACTGCTGCATTGTGTTTGACTCTGTGAACCTATTTGGGGTCCTCTTGGCAAAAATGCTACAGTTTGCAATTTTTTTATCTCCAGATCATCTGTAAAAATGAGGAAACTGAGGCAAACAGGGATAAGTAAGTGACTGGCCCGGGGTCAGACAGCTAGTAAATACCTGAAACAAGATTTGAACTCAGAAAGATAAGTCTTCCCGACTTCAGACCTGGCACTCTATCGGCACCACCTAGCTACCCAAGAAAAGGGGTATGGGAAGGCAATTTCCTGGAGAAGATGAGATGGAATAAGAACAGGCCTACTGAGATACATAAATAGCAATTTTTGCAATAAGAGCAAGTAATACAAAATACCCCCCACCCCAATCACCTTTTCAAATACTAATTATTTGGGTAGCAGGGAGAGAGAGTAGGAGAGAGAGAGACAGAGACAGACAGAGAGAGAGACAGAGACAGACAGAGAGAGACAGAGAGAGACAGAGAAAGAATCAGAGAGAGATAGAGATAGAGAGAGAGAGAGAGAGAGAGAGAGAGAGAGAGAGAGGAGAGAGAGAGAGAGAGAGAGAGAGAGAGAGAGAGAGAGAGAGAGAGAATGGCAAAAGGAGAGAGAGGAAGAGGGAGAGGCATTTTAATTGCTGACCAGTGAAAATGATTTACAGCCTTGCCGGTGGGGAGACGTAGTAATGTCTGAGTATTTGAGGGAAAAAAAATTAATAGTAGGCATATCAATGTTACAGCATGAGGAAAGAGTTAGTTTTACTTTGTGACAGATTGTTCAAAATTTATCCTTTGACAGAAGAGTTTACAGGGGGGAGTTTGCTTCTACTACAGCAGGTGAGAGTAAAGGAAGAGGTAGCTAAATTTCTTTTCTTTCTTTTTCTTTTTTTGGAGGACAATTGGGGGGTTAAGTAACTTGCCAAAGGTCACACAGCTAGGCTTTTGTTTGTGTGCGTTAAGTGTCTGAGGCAGGATCCGAACTCTGGTCCTTCTGACTCCAGGGCTGATGCTCTACTCACTGCGCCACCCAGCCGCCCCTCAGTAGCTAAATTTCTTACAGATTAGAGTGGAACTTACTTAACAATAATCGTTAGGCTTTTCATACAAGCATGGATGTTGGCTCAAATACCTACTACACATTATTCATACTTCTGCTGTATTTATGAAGTCATAGGGATCAACCTGATAAGACACAGGCAAAGTTTAATTTGTAACCAATAGCACAATTTGTCTTCTGGCTGTCAAGCTGGTGGGCCACTGAATATTTCACCAACTGTTTTCATTTGCATGATCTTCGGGATGCCTTTCCAACTAAATACCTACAGGAAAGGATGTGTAGAAACAATAGAGTATTTCTGAGAGGGCAGATGGCTCATGTTGAGGGAAAAGCTTCTGTTTTTTGCTGTTGTTGTTATTGTTTTTTTATTGTTTTTTTTTTGTTTTTTTTTTTTGTAGAGGAGGCAAGGGTGGGCTAGCTAATTACCAAATATTGAGATTCCCATTTGTAAAAGTTCCCATTCACAGAGGGAAGCAGTTACATAGCATTATTCTATGTATGTGTATCTGTGAGTGTGTGTGTTTCTTCACTTTGCTAGCTCAGCTCCTGCAGAGAGAGAGCACACATTAATTAGCCGAGCTGGGTTGGGATCACTGGTGATGGTTGGATGTAAACAAGTGAGAAAATGAAAGGAAACAGGCTGGAACAGGAGCCCAGGGTGGAACAAATATCTGTGCCTGCCAAATACAGAAGGAAAAGAAAATAGGGATAAAATATTCTATTTTAGGGTTTCTCCCATTTTGGTCCTTATATTGCCTATAAAAGTACATTTCAAGACATAAAATATTAAAAAGGACAAATGAAGCATTATAAAATATTCTCAGTAGTGTGTGTGTGTGTGTGTGTTGAAGTATGTTTTCCAAGGCAAACAACTTTGAAGTATCCTCATTCTTTCAGAGTATGGAACTCATATAATTCTGTATTTGGAAGAAGCTTATAGCTACAAAGACAAGATAAAAACTGAAACAATAATATCACTACTCTTCTGGTTATATTTATAGATTTACACCTGGAAAGGATAACAGAGGTTAACACCCTCATTTGATAGATGAAGAAACTGAAACCCACAAAAGATCACTAGCTCACACAGGGTTACACATATAGTTAAATGGCATAGCCAAGGTTCCTATCTAGGGCTTTAGACTCCAAAACACACTGCTACTCTTATCAAAGAAACCATTATCATCTATGAATATTAATGACATTACAGGTAAAGAATATTTTATCTGTACTCTTTCTTATAGTGATTTAAACACCAGGTGACACTGTTAGCCACTCACCTGTTCCTATTTCCCCCCAAAATTTCTGCCAAGTCCCATGTTCATACTAGATGTCATCCTTTTCACACTCCTGAGGGAGAATCCTGGAGACAAGGGAAGCTTACTGTGGTCCTCAGAATATAAGCAAACTTCTCTTCCCTTTGACCATCTCTTTCTCATTAGTTAGATTTATCTCATTAATCTAACTGTGATTAAAATAATTCTGAGTTGGGGCGGCTAGGTGGCGCAGTGAGTAGAGTGTCGGCCCAGAAGTCAGAAGGACCTGAGTTTGGATCCGGCCTCAGATACTTGTTGCACACACAAACAGAAACCTAGCCTTGTGACCTTGGGCAAGTTACTTAACCCCAATTGCCCTCTAAAAATAAAAAAATAATAATAAATAATAATAATAATAATAATTCTGAGCTACAAGAACTACACCTAACACTGTCTATTCCCTAAATTAATTGTATTTCCCCGAGTCCTTTTTATGGGCCTTGGTATGATGGGGTTAGTCCTTTAGTGTCCTTCCCATCTCCTTGCAAACATATTGACATATTTAGATATTGAATATGTGTAATCTTTTTTGTATGAAATCAATAAGGGAATAAACACAACAGGATAAAATGTCTATTATATAGCTATATGTCCCTAATTTTTCCTAGTCCTAGACCATTATCCTCATTTCTAAACAAAGTATAGGCACCCTGAACTCAGGAGCTTCAGAAGAGACTTTATTAGGTATCTAGTTCATGTAGTCTCCCCTAACCCTAGCCAATGGCTCTTGCTAAGAGTGGATAATAAAGCTATGTAGGAAGTATAGCATAGTTTTTGACTTGTATTATAATTCATTTTATTCAGTTGGGATAAGCATTAAATGCAGGAAAATCCAGATATGCTTCTCATGGCAATGGAGTTTGATCTAAAAATTTTGGGTACAAAAACTTTCTGATAGTCAGTGGCTATCTATTTTTGCTGCCCTGCCATTGCCAAATACCTCCAACTAGTGGCAACATATCACTTATGGAACACAGGGTAGATGGCATACATGCAAAGGCAGACCCTGCAAAGAGAACTTACTCCCATTTCCCATTCCACTTTGGCATCTTTGTGATCCTATCTGATATCTGTACAATATTCCCTCTGTCTATCCTAGTGTCCTTGATTGTTTTATGGGCCACTTCAGAACAAAGTTTTTGTAACACTGGGTACTGATTAGCACTCATTTATGAGGTACAGGCTCTGGGAACACTCTTGAACTTGCCATGGCCAGGAAACACCCCTCCAGAGGATGCCCTTGGAGGAAGCCCAGTCACGCTGGCAAGTGGGAAAACCTGCTTTCAATATCACAAGCAAGGTCACTGGTCCAAGGAATGCTCCTCCAAAGCACTTCCCCTCAGAGGAAGCCCAGAGACTTGGGCAATAGGGAAACCTGCTTTTGATACCACAAGGAGAGTCATTGGTCCAAGCCGTGCCCCTCCAGGGAAACTCCCTCAGAGGGAGCACCAGAACCATCTCTAGAACTCTGCCCATCTGACCAGGAGGGACATTAGAGGAAGGATGGTCACCACAGTTGGAAAAGTGGTAGAGCCACCTCCCAGTACCCTGTCCTTCAGTATTCTCAAAACTTAGAATGATGGGGAAGCCTGGGCCTTGGCAGTGCTTCCACCTTCTCCATCTCCCTTGCTTAGCCTGGGACGAGCATCGAAGTCAAAGGTAAAGTTGCCCGATTTCCAATAAATATGGGAGCTATATTCTTTATTTTAATTAGTTACTCTGGCCTTACTTACCCCTCGAAACATTGGATCATGGTCACTGAAGGGAAAACTAAGGGATTTTGCAAGATATACCCCCTCTCCTGCCTATTTGAGGATCTGTTGTTTGAACACTCCTTCCTTATTAACTCCTTTTGCCCTGCCCCCTTGTTCGGAAAGGACCTGATGGTGAAATTGGGTATTCAATTTTCTCTAGTTAAATGTCCCAACTCCCTTTTCCTTGGGTTTAGCAGACCCCCCATGTTCCCCCACAAGTAGGGGAGACACTTGAGCCAATTGTCTGGGATCAGGAAATTCCTGGGAGAGCTACTCATGCCATCCCAGTTACCATTCACCTCCGAAATCCTAACATGTTTCCCCATTGACATTCATATCCAATTAAACCCATGGCCTGGGAAGGACAATAACCATAAATTTAAAAATTATTAAATATAAAATCCTTGTCAATTGTCAGTCACCATGTAACACTTATTCTACCTGCAAAAACATCTAATGGAGAATACCACATGGGTCAAGATCTCTGGGCTGTTAATCAAGCTGTCATTCCTATACACTCCATAGTCCCCAATCCATATATATTACTTACTCAGATCCCTGGGTGTACCCAATGATTTTCCACCCTAGATCTCAAAGATGTCTTTTTCTGTATACCTCTGCCCATAGACTCTCAATTTATTTCTGCATTTGAATATATATTTCCTGGGGAAACGAGTCCATGTCAGGTAACATGGACAGTCTTTCCCCAAAGGTTTTGAGATAGCCTTCATTTCTTTGGCCAAGCTTTGGGAAGGGATCTGAAATTAACTGATAGCAACTTAATCCAGTATGTCGATAATATCCTTATTTGTAGCACTACCCAGGAGGCATCTTTGGCTGATGCTGCAGAAGCCTTTAATTTCTTGGGTAGTGGAGGCTATAAGGTCTCTTTGGATAAATTCAAAAAAGCACACCAGTCTGTGAAGTATGTTGGCCATGAACTAACTTTTATGTCTCACTCCTTAATGTCTGAGAGGAAAAAGACAATCTTGTCTATAACTATTCCAGACACTAATAAACAACTTCAAACTTTTCTGTGTATGGCTGGATTTTAGAGGCTCTTGATCCCAAATTTCAGTCTTATTGCTAAGCCTCTCTGTGACTACTTAGGGCCCTGACTCACTCCCTCTAGAGTGGGGTCCCAATTAGACTAAAGCTTTTGAGACTCTGAAAGCTAAATTGACCACAACACCAGTAATAGATATACACAATCTAGAAAACCCTTTCACTTTGCATGTAGATGAAAGGCATGGACAGGCTCTGGGAGTCCTAACACAGTTCTTAGGACCTGACCTAAAGCCAGATGCCTATTTTAAAAAAATAAGTAGATGCTAGCGGGCAGAGCCAAGATGGCAGAGTAGATACAGCACTTCCAAGGTGCTCTCTCCCACTCCACTTCAAAATCATGTAAAAGGGTACTCTGAACAACTTCTGGAGCTACAGCACCCACAGAATAACACAGAGAAGCTAACCTCCCTCTGAGGACAGCCCAGCAGCCCTGCATGGAGTGACCAGGGAAGTGCTCTGGGAGCAGACAGCGCAGTGCTCTGGGAGCCAGCAAGCAGTGCTCTGGGAGATGAGCCCAGGCTTCCTGAGCCTTGGTTTTAGCACCAGGGCAGCCGGGCCAGCAGCCGGCTGGAAGGACCCCAGAACACCAGAAGCTGTGGCAATTCCAGAATTATAAAAACAGACATGCCTGGGACAAAGTGAGAGGTTAGTGCCCTATGGACTTTGGGACCAGTATTTGGGGAACCCTTCGGCTTCTTCGCCTGGGGGCAAGAAACAGCTGAGGAGACACAGCACAAAAGCCATTTTGCAGCTTCAGTTGCAGCTTCAGCTCCTCGTCTGAGAACTGTAGGGAGATCCAAAAATCAGTCTTGGGGGGTAATCTCTCTTGCTTTAACCTCCCTGGATCTAGATTGTGGTCTTGAGTCAAGGTCATGGGGTGGGTGTCCAGCTTGCCAGAGCATGTAGAGGCTTCACAGAGGCCACCCAACTAATACTTCCAGAGGCTGTGAAGACCCCAATGTTCTGGATGGAAGTTCCCCTGTCTGGTGGCAGCGTCCTATTGTGGCAACAAGCACAAAAGTCAAGTAATTAAGTGGTAACATGCCTAGGAAAAGGAAACAAAATAAACAGAAAAATGCAACATTAGACTCCTATTTGGGGGGCAAAGAGGATAGAAGCATGGAACAGGAGGAGGACTGTGAGATCAGAAATCCTGTACCAAAAGCCGCAAATCAAAATATGAGTGGGTTACAGGCCATAGAGAAACTTAAGGATTTTAAAAATCAAATAGGAGAAGTGGAGGAAAAATTGGGAAGAGAAATGAGAAGGATGCAGGAAAAGTATGAAATGAGAGTCAACAGCCTGACTGAGCAAAATAACACCTTAAAAAATATCCTAACTCAAATGGCAAAGGAGGCTCAAAAGGGCAACGAGGAGAAGAATGCCTTAAAAAGCCGAATTTCCAGATGGAAAAAGAATCTCAAAAGCAAAATGAGCAGATTCATTCTTTCAGAAATGGACTGAAGCCAATAGAAGCTAGTGACTTAATGAGAAATCAAGATGCTATTAAACAGATTCAAACAAATGAAAGAATAGAAGGCAATGTGAAATATCTCATGGGAAAAACCACTGACCTGGAAAATAAATCCAGGAGAGATAATTTGAAAATCATTGGACTACCTGAAAGCCATGATAAAAGAAAGAACCCTTCAAGAAATTCTCAAGGAAAATAGTGCTTATGTTTTAGACCCAGAGGGCAAAATAGAGGTTGAAAGAAACCACAGATCACCTCCTGAAAAAGATCCCAAAAAGAAAACTTCTAGGAATATTATAGCCAGGTTACAGAATTCCCAGATTAAAGAGAAAATACTACAAGCAGCCAGGAAAAAAATAATTTCAATATTGTGGAAACACAATCAAAATAGCACAGGACCTGGCAGCTTCTAGACTGAGTGATTGAAGGGCATTGGATATGATATTCCAACAGGGCAAAAGACCTGGCATTAATACCAAAATCACCTACCCAGCAAAACTGAGTATTTAGTTTCAGGGGAAAATATGGTCATTCAGTGGAATAGAGGACTTTCAAGCATTCTTGAGGAAAAAAAATAGAGTTGAATAGAAAATTTGACATTCAGGCACAAGAAGGAAGAGATGCTTGAGAAGGTAATCAGGGAAAATAAATCAAAAGGAACCTATCAAAGTTGAACTATTTACACTCCTACATGGAAAAACAATAACTGTGACTGCTGAAACATTTCTCATTATGAAAATAATTGACGAAGGGTATATGGGCATATGAATACATATGTGAATGTGTGTACATATGTTTACAAGTATACATGGATAGAGGGCACAGTTTGAATTTGGTGGGAAGGTATGATACTTAGGGGGTGAAGTTAAGAGGTGAGAGAGGAAAGTGACAAGAGGAGATGGGGAGAGGCAGGGTAGGGTAAACTATCTCATGTAGAAGAAGCAAGGGGAAGTGGTTGCAGGGAAGGGGAAGAACAGGAAGGCAAAAAGGCAAAACCATATTCTCATTGATTTTGGCTCAGGGAGACAATGACATATATTCTAAATGGGATATCTCACCCTGCAGGAGAGTAGGGGGAAGGGGGATGAGAGGTGGGATGATGGAGGGGAGGGCATTCTCGGGGGGAGGGGAGGTTGCAAGTACCTACTTTTGAAGAGGGACAGGATCAAAGTAGGGAATGGACCAGGTGGGTGGTGGGATGGGTGGGAGGGAAATATAAGCAGTCTTTTACAATATATCTACTATGGTAATATTTTGCATAGCTATACATGTACAACACATACTGAATTGTTTATCTTCCCAGAAGAAGTGGGTGACAAGAGAGGAAGGGAATGGATCTGAAATTCAAAGTTTTAAAATTAAATGTTGCAAATATATATGTATATATATATATATATATATAACAGTAATATATATATATATTATTGTTGGCATTTAAAACTGATAAAACTTTAGAATATTCATTAATTCATTTGAAAAAATAATAAACTCATTACTGTTAATACAAACTTTTTTTGTGGAAAAATTAGGGGAAAGAGTGGCATAATTTGCCTTTTTTTTTTTTTTTTTTACAAATCTCTTTAATTAGATTTGGCTAGGTGGCACAGTGAATAGAGCACCAGGCTTCTTGGAGTCAGGAAGACGTGAGTTCAAATCTGGCTTCAGATTCTTAACATGAAAACTAGCTGTGTAAACTTGGCCTAGTCACTTAATCCCAATCGCCCTCCAAAACGCAAAAAAAAAAAAAAAAAAGAAGGAAAGAAAAATTAAACAAAACAAAACAAAACACCCCGCCAAAAAAAAAAAAAAATCTTCCCTCTGGGATGGCTACATGGTGCAGTGAATAGAGCATGGGAGGATCTGAGCTCAAATTCGCCCTCAGACACTTACTAGCCATGTGACTTTAGGCAAGCAGGTTAACAACAATTGCCCTCCAAAAAGCACAAAAAAAAAAATCTCTTTAATGGCTTAATGGAAGGCAGCTGAATTCTCATATAGACTTCTGCATTTAATCTGTTGTAATATATTGTTTTGGTTGAAATATATAAAGAAGGGGCAGAGCCAAGATGGCAGAGTAGAAACAGCACTTCCATGGAGCTCCTGCTCCCAACTCTTCCAAATTTATGTAAAAGGTGACTTTGAACAAACTCTGGAGCTCCAGAATCCACAAAATGACACAGAGAATCTAACCTCCTGCTGAGGAGAGCTGGGAAGCCCATCAGGGAGTGGCCAGCACAGCAATCTGGGAGCCAAGCTGAGGACCCTGTGAATCTGAGGTTTTAGCCCTTGAACGGCCAGACGAGCAGCCATTTGAAAAAAAAAAAAAAAAAGGAAATATATAAAGAAAATGTGACTTCACAAATATTTCTAGTAGGAAAAGTATTTTAATTAGGCAAATAGCATCTTAGTATTTTTTTTTTAAAGCAATTGGGGTTAAGTAACTTGCTCAAGGTTACACGGCTAGTCATTATTTATGTGTGGGTGCTCATTTTCTGAGGCCGGATTTGATCTCGGGTCATCCCAACTCCGAGGCCGGCGCTCTTATTCACTGCGCCACCTAGCCGCCCCTTTTAGGGCAATTGGGGTTAAGTAACTTGCCCAAGGTCACACGGCTAGGTTTTTGTTTGTGTGGGTTAAGTGTCTGAGGCCGGATCCGAACTCAGGTCCTTCTGACTCCAGGGCCGGCGCTCTACTCACTGCGCCACCTAGCCACCCCGTATCTTAGTATTACTATGACTATTTTTTAATAGCTTTATTGACTTCTGGTTTACATCCTTGCCGGCTTTTGAGTTACAAATTTTTCCCCATTTTTCCTACCCACCACCCCAAAATAGCAGTCCCATAGGATATCCCCTCATCCAGTCTGCTCTCTCCCATATCTTCTCCCTTACCCCTTCGAATTTTCCAGTAGGGCAAGGTGAATCTCTGTGCCCCAATGCCTGTATATCTTATTTCCCAATTATATCAAAAAGAGTATTAATAAGAGTATTTATATATTTTTAAATATTTGGTTTTAAAACTTCAAATTCCAGATTCATTCCTTTCCTCCCTTGTCACCCACCTGTACTGGGAAGATAAGCAATTCAGTATATGTTGTACATGTGTCGCTATGCAAAATATTACCATAATAGATATATTGTAAAAGACTGACTATATTTCTCTCCCTCCTCCCCACCTCCCATTTGGTGTATTCTCTACTTTGATCCTGTCTTTTTTCAAATGTGGGTGATTCCAACTTCCCTCCCCCCCCCCATACTGCCCTCCCTTCCAACATTCCCCATCTCATCATCTTCCCCCCCTACTCTTCTGTACGGTGAGATACCCTATTTAGTATGTATGGCATTCTCTCCCTGAGCCAAATTCAATGAGAATAAGGTTTTGCCTTTATGCCTTCCTGTTCTTCCCCTCCATTGTAACCATTTCCCCTTGCCTCTTCTATATGAGATAGTTTACCCCATTCAGTCTCTCCCCATCTCCTCCAATTGTATTGCTATCTCACCTCTTAACTTCACATTTTAAGTATCATCCCTTCCTATTAAAATAGTCCTGTGCCCTGTATCTATGTATACCTATAAACATATATAAACAAATTCACATATGTGTTCATATGCCCATATACCCATCTTCAACTGTTTTAATTCTGAGGAAAGTTTCATCAGTTACAATGATCATTTTCCCGTGTAGGACTGTAAATAGTTCAACTTTGATAAGTTCCTTTTGATTTCTTTTCACTATTTACCTTCTCAAGCATCCCTTGCTTCTTGTATCTGAATGTCAAATATTCTATTCAACTCTGCTTTTTTTCTTCAAGAATGCTTGAAAGTCCTCTATTCCACTGAATGGCCATATTTTCCCCTGAAACATGTTACTCAGTTTAACTGAGTATGTGATTCTTGGTTTTAAACCCAGCTCCTTTGCCCTCCAGAATATCATATTTCAAGCCCTTCAGTCTCTCAGTGTAGAAACTTCCAAATTCTTTGCTATCCTGATTGCATTTCCACAGTACTCAAGTTGTTTCTTCCTGGCTCCTTGTAATATTTTCTCCTTTATCTGAGAATTCTTTAACCTGGCTACAATATTCTAGGAGTTTTTTTGGGGGGGATCTTTTTTAGGAAGTGATCTGTGGCTTCTTTCAATCTCTATTTTGCCTCCTTGTTTTAAAACATCACACAATGTTCCATGAGAATTTCTTGAAGGATGATTTCTAGGTTCTTTATTTGATAATGATTTTCAGGCAGTCCAATAACTTTAAATTATCTCTCCCAAATATATTTTCCAGATCAGTGGTTTTTCCCATGGGATATTTCACATGGCCTTCTATTCTTTCATTTCTTTGGGTCTGCTTAACATCATCTTGATTTCTCATAAAGTCACTAGCTTCCATTTGCTCCATTCTAATTCTGAAGGAATGATTCTCCTCAGGGAGCTTTTGAGATTCTTTTTTATCTGGCAAATTTGGCTTTTTTTTATTAAACAAATGCTTTATTAACTTCTGTTTTACATCATTCATTTCCGCCAGATTTTGAGTTACAATAATTTTCCCCCCGTTATTCCCCTACCCAACCTCCCAGAATAGCAGTCCCACAAGATATCGCTTCCTCCAATCTGCTCTCTCCCATACCTTCTCCCATACTCCCTTTGACATTTCCATTAGAGGAAGGTGAATCTTTGTGTCCCAAATGCCTGCACATCTTATCTCCCAATTATAAGCAAAAGAGTATTAATAATAGTATTTATATATATTTGAAACATTTAATGTTAAGACCTCGAATTTCAGATCCATTTCCTTCCTCCCTTGCCACCCATTCCCTCTGGGGAGATAAGTAATTCAGTATATGTTGTACATGTCTAGCTATGCAAAACGTTATCATAGTAGATATATTGTACAAGGCTGCTTATAATTCCCTCCCACTCATCCCACCCCCCACCTGGTCCATTCCCTACATGATCCTGTCCCTCTTCTATAGTGGGTACTTCCAACCACCCCTCCCCCAAGGATGCCCTCCCATCCATCTTCCCTCCTCTCATCCCCCTTCCCCCTATTCTGCTGCAGGTTGAGATGTCCCATTTAGTATGTATGTCATTCTCTCCCTGAACCAAATTCAAGGAGAATGTGGATTTGCCTTTTTGCCTTCCTATTCTCCCCCCACCCCGCGCTTACAACCACTTCCCCTTGCTTCTTCTACATAAGATAGTTACCCTACCCTGTCTCTCCCCATCTCCTCTTGCCACTTTCCTCCCTCACCTCATAATTCATCCCTTGAGTATTCTCCCTTCCGAACAAATTCAACCTATGCCCTCTATCCATATATAACTGTAACCATCTACACCCACATTCACATATGTACTCATATGACCACACACCCTTCTTCCATTATTTTCATAGTGAGAAAGATATCATCAGTCACAGTTATTGCTTCTCCATATAGGAATGCAAACAGTTCAACTTTGATAAGTTCCTTTTGATTTGCTTTCACCGATTACCTTCTCAGGCATCTCTTCCTTCTTGTGTCTGGATGTCAAATTTTCTATTCAATTCTGGTTTTTTCCTCAAGAATGCTTGAAAGTCCTCTATTCCACTGAATGACCACATCTTCCCCTGAAACAAAATTCTCAGCCTTGCTGGGTAGGTGACCCTTGGGTTCATTCCCAGTTCTTTTGCCCTCTGGAATATCGTATTCCATGCCCTTCCATCCCTCAGTGTACAAGCTGCCAGGTCCTGGGCTATTCTGATTGTGTTTCCACAATATTGAAACTGTTTCTTCCTGGCTGCTTTAGTATTTTCTCCTTGATCTGGGGATTCTGGAACCTGGCTACAACATTCCTGGGAGTCTTCTTCTTGGGATCTTTTTTCAGGAGGTGATCGGTGGATTCTTTCAACCTCTGTTTTGCCCTCTGTATCTAAAACATCAGGGCAATTTTCCTTGAGAATTTCTTGAAGGGTGGTCTCTAGGTTCCTTCTTTGATCATGGCTTTCAGGTAGTCCAACAATTTTTAAATTGTCTCTCCTGGATCTATTTTCCAGGCCAGTGGTTTTTCCCATGAGATATTTCACATTGCCTTCTAATCTTTCATTTGTTTGGATCTGCTTAACAGCATCTTGATTTCTCATAAAGTCATTAGCTTCCATTTGCTCCAGTCTAACTCTGAAGGAATGAATCTCCTCAGTGAACTCTTGAGATTCTTTTTCCATCTGGCAAATTTGACTTTTTAAGGCACTCTTCTCCACATTGCCCTTTTGGGCCTCCTTTGCCATTTGAGTCAGTCTATTTTTTAAGGTGTTGTTTTCCTCAGTCAGGCTGCTGACGCCCATTTCACACTTTTCCTGCATCCCTCTCATTTCTCTTTCCAATTTTTCCTCCACTTCTCTTATTTGATTTTTAAAGTCCTTCTTATGGTCCTCTATGGCCTGCACCATGCTCATGTTTTCCCCTGGGGCTTTTTGAGCAGGACTTCTGACCTCACAGTCCTTTTCCCACTCTATGCCCCCAAAATAGGAGTCTAGGGTTGCATTTTTCTGTTTCCTTTGCCTTGGCATGTTGCCACTTAATTACTTGACTTTTGGGCTTGTTGACACACTATGGCTTTAAGGCCAGCTAGAGGAATTTTCGTCCCGAACGTGTGTGGGGGGGTGGCAACTTCCGTTTCTGGCAAGCTGTAAACCCACCCACAACTTCCACCCTAGATCACAATCCAGATCCAGGGAGGTTAAAGCAAGAGCTATTACCCCCCAAGACTGATCACTGGATCTCCCTATGGTTCTGCAGGCTGGGAGCCAGAGCTGCCTCTGAAAACTACAGGATGGCGTGTCTCCTCAGTGGCTTCTAGCCCCCAGGGGAGGAAGCTGACGCATTCCCCAAATACTGGTCCCAAAGTCCATAGGGCACTAACCTCTCACTGGTCCCAAAGTCCATAGGGCACTAACCTCTCACTTTGTCCTAAGCATGTCTATGTTGATAATTCTGGAATCGCCACAGCTGCTGGTGTTCTGGGGTCTCTCCAGGCAGCTGCTGGCCCTGCCACCCTGGGGCTAAAACCTCGGCTCACGCGGACCTGGGCTTGGCTCGCCTCCTGGCGCTCTTCAAGCTGCCAGCTCCCAGAGTGCTGTGCTGGTCCTTCCTGCAGGGCTGCTGGGCTGTCCTCAGCAGGAGGTTAGCTTCTCTGTGTCGTTCTGTGGGTGCTGGGGCTCCAGAACTTGTTCAGAGTCCTCTTTTACATAGTTTGGAGGGAATCTGGGGGCAGAGTGTCTTGGATGAGCTGTTTCTACTCCGCCATCTTGGCTCCGCCCCTCTTCTACATTTCTTCTGATAAAATCAATACTTTTCGGGTGGCTGGGTGTCCCATTGAGTAAAGTGCCAACCCCAAAGTCAAGACTACCTGAGTTCAGATCTGGGCTCAGACACTTAACACACACACACACACACACACACACACACACACACACACACACAACTAACTGTGTAACCTTGGGCATGATACTCAATCCCAATTACCCTTGAAAATGCAAAAAACAAACAAACAAAATAGCAAAATTTATTCAGCCATTCCTCAGATGATAGACATCTCTTTTTTTTCTATGACAAACAAGCTACTATAAATATTTTTTGTACATAGAGATTATTTTCCTCTTTCTTGGATCTCATTTGAATTATAAGCCTAATAATGGTAACTCTAGATCAAAGGGTATAGACAGTTTAGTAACTTTTGGGGTATAATTCTGAATTACCTTTCAGAAAGTCTGAACCAATATATAGTTCCACCAATAACGTGTTAGTGAACCATAAATACAGATACACATTCTCAGAGGCACTACTGAGAATAAAGTATAAGGCAAACATAGAGACCTGCTTACACAAATGTAAGAGTAGGAAAGTTCAGTTCCACTGGTTCAGCTTCTCTGAGAAGGTGTAATGTATTAAGGGGAATAACATGAAATAAGGCTATGAATGTTGATTTGAGTCACACATATTTTATTTTAGAGGAAACAAGGAGAAAGTGAAGCTTTTTGAAAAAAAGTACTCTTAAGAAAAAAATTTTCCATGGCATAGTGAAGGATGAATTGGAAGGTAACATTCATTAGAAAAAGACTAAATTAGAGTAGTAAGGAAGAAAGAACAAATATTAGTCTCTAACTGTAGCCTAGGCCATTGGCAATATGGATTTGAACCAGCGTTTTGTCAGCATGAGTGAAGAGAAGGAAAAAAGATATGATAAATATTCTTAAAGACATTCTAGAGGAGACAAATTTTTTTCCAAGTCTTATGAAACTGTTTTTTCTGAGGTTATCACCCTTTTGGCTCAAGGTCATTTGGAAAATGAAGTTATAGAGGTCATGGTCTACACTGGAAAAGGAAACACTGTCACCAGTAAATCATAGATCATTAAAATTTATAAATAAATAGTCTTAATTGTTAACTCACTTCACATTTTTGTGTGAAAAAAATAATAATAAAGAGAGGAATATCTAGCATTTATATAGTTTCTACTATGTGCCAGACACTGTCCTAAAAGCTTTAAAAATATGTCATACTGATCCGCACAAGAACCCTCAGGGATAGGTGCTATTTTTATCCCCATTGCATAGTTGAGAAAACTGAGGCAGACAGCAATTAATTTACTTGCCCCACATCAGAAAATTATTAAGTGTGTAAGACCTATTTTGGACTGAAGTCTTCCTGACTCTCAATTCATCAGTCTATCCACTGCTCCACCTAGTTGTCTAAATTGATGCCAGGAAATTGAAAATTTTATTTTCTTCTTCCTTACTTGTCTCTTCATCCCAGAAATACTAATACTTCCTGGACTTTCTGTCACATATGGATTATTTTTTTTTTTTTAAAGCAGTTGGGGTTAAGTAACTTGCTCAAGGTTACACGGCTAGTCATTTGATTTATGCGTGGGTGCTCATTTTCTGAGGCCGGATCTGATCTCGGGTCATCCAAACTCCGAGGCCGACGCTCTTACTCACTGCGCCACCTAGCCGCCCCTTTCGGGCAATTGGGGTTAAGTAACTTGCCCAAGGTTACACGGCTAGGTTTTTGTTTGTATGGATTAAGTGTCGGAGGCCGGCTCCGAACTCAGGTCCTTCTGATTCCAGGGCCGGCGCTCTATTCACTGTGCCACCTAGCCGCCCCCACATATGGATTATTAGTGGTATTTTTGTATCAGACTCCTACACTGGAGGAATGGAGGCCTTGGTATACGGTGTTCCAGAGGGCAAAGGAGCTAGAATTACAACCATGAGTCACTTATCCAAAAAAAAAAACAACACAGTAGAATAAAATGAAACAGGAGAATAAAAGTGAATATTTAATGAAATAGAGGACTTTCAAACATTCCTGATGAGAAGATGAGAGCTGAATAATTTGACATCAAAATATAAGACAAATAAGAGATTCAATTTACATTCCTACAAGAGAAAAAGGCACTTTCAACTCCTAAGATCTTTATCAATATTATGACATTTAGAAGGAGTACATATATAGACAGAAAGCATGGATATAAGTTGACTCTGAAGGGATGATTTAAAAAACTAAGTGGTGAGAAAGAGAAATGCATTGGAATAAGGAGGAAGGGAAAGGTAGAATGGGTAAATTATCTCAGGTGAAAGAAATGCAAAAGGAAGAGCTATTATAGTAGTGAGGAAGATGGGGGGGTGACACTTGAGCAATATTCTCATTTAAAATGAGACAAAGAACGAATAACATACACACTCGTGTGGGTATAGAAATCTATCTTGACCCATGGGGACATAGGAGGGAAAGGGGATAAAAGAAGGAGTGGTGTTTTGGGGAGAGGCAGTAGCCAACAGCAAAAAAGAGTTTTGAGGAGGTACAGGGTGAAAGGAGAGAGAAGGATAAATGAGAAAATAACATGAAAGTAAATACACAGTAATCATAACCATGAATATGAGTGGGATAAACTTACCCATTAGACAGAAATAACAGTATGGATTAAAAACCATAATCCAACAATATGCTGTTTACAAGAAACATGTCTGAAGCACAGAGATACACAGAGAGTAAAGGTAGGGGACTGAAAAAGAATATATTATGCTTCCGCTAAAATAAAAAAATTAAAAAAAAACACATGCACCAAAAAACCAGGGTAGCAATCATAATTTCACACAAAGGAAAAAAAAAATTGGAGCTAATTTTAAAAGATAAGCAGGGAAACTTCATTTTGCTAAAAGGTACCCTAGATAGTGAAAAAATACCAATACTAAACACTTCTAAATACTAAATACTGAAGCACCAAAAGGTATAGAATCTGAATTCTTTGAGGAAAAGTAAAATGAGTTACAGGAGGAAATCAAGAGTAAAACTATATGAGTGGGGGCTCTCAACTTTCCCCTCTCAGAACCAAGTCTCACCACAAAACAAACAAGAAAGAAGTTGAGGAAATTTATAGAATTTTAGAAAAGTTAGATATAATAAATCTCTAGAGAAAATTGAGTGGGAATATAAAAGTGTGTACTTTTTTTTTCCCAGTGGTACATGACACCTACACAAAAATTGATGATGTTGTATGGTATAAAAACCTCACAACCAAAAGCAGGAAAGCAGAAATATTAAATACATCCTTTTCAGATCATAACGTAATAAAAATCTATTCATTAAAGTCTATGGAAGCATAGATTAAAATTATTTGGAAACTCAATAATATAATTGTTAAGAAAGAGTGGGTAATATAACAAATTAAAGAAACAATCATTAATGTAATTAAGGAGAATAACCATAATAAGACAACATAGCAAAATTTATGAGATGCAGCCAAAGCAGTACTTAGGGAAAAATATATATCTCTGAAAGTTTACATCAATTAAATAAAGAGCAGATCAGTAAACTGGGCATGCAACTAAAATGAAATTGAAGAACAGATCAAAAATCCCCAGTTAAACACCAAATAGATATACTGAAAAGCGAAGGAGAGAGTAATAGAACTGAAAGTTAAAGAACCTCTAAAATAATTAATACTAGAAACTAATTTTATGAAAAAATAGATAAACCACTGATTTGATTTTAGAAAAAAATAAAATATTATTATCAAAAATGAAAAGAATGAATTATCTACCAATGAATAGGAAATTAAATCCATTATTCAAAGACATTTTGCCCAATTACATGCCAATAAATTTTAGTAGAATCGATAGATATCTATAAAAATATAAGTGGTCAAAATTAACAGAAGAGAAAATAAAGTTCTTTTTTAAAATAAAATTTTATGTTTATTTTTAGTTTATACATCATTCATTTCCACAAGATTTTGAGTTACAAATATTCTCTCCGGCATTCCTCAATACTCTATCCCCAAATAGTGATCCAAATGTATATCTCCTCCCCCAATTTCCTGTCTCCTATATCGTCCCCCATTCCCCCTCTGACTTTCCAGTAGGGCAAGATGGATCACTATGCTCCAGTGCCTATATATCTTATTTCCCAATTGCATGTAAAAAAATAATATTTTTAAGCATTTGATTTTACAACTTTGAAATTCAGATTCTTTCCCTTCCTCCCTCAACATACACCCTTATTTGGAAGATAGGCAATTAATATAGGTTGTACATGTGTAGCTATGAAAAACATTTCCATAGTGGATATATTATGAAAGATTAACTGTATTCCCCTCCATTTTATCACGTTCCCCACTTCTTCTATTCTCTACTTTGACCCTGCCCCTTTTCAAAAGTGTGTGCTTCCAACTTCCCTTCCCCCCCAACCTGCCCTCCCCTCCATCATCTCCCCTCTTATTCCCTTCCCCCTTACTCTCCTGGAGGGCAAGATAGCCCATTTAGTGTATATATCATTCCATGCCTAAGCAAAATTCAATGAGTGTACAGTTGACCCATTCCCATTTGCTTTCCCATTTTTGTCTCCATTGTAACAGTTTTCCCTTGCCTCTTCTATATGGACCAATTTATCCAATTCTGTTTCTCCCCATCTCTTCTCATTATATTCCTCCATCTCTGCTCAATTTTACTTTTTAAGTAACATCCCTTCCTATTCAACTGATCCTATGTCCTCTGTCCATGTATACCTGTACACATATATACACACACTCACATATGTATTCATACATCCATATATCCTCCTATGTAGATATGTGTATGTATGTATGTGTGTATATATGTGTATGTATGTATGTGTGTATATATATATATGTATGTGTGTATATATATATGTACACACGCATACACACATTTATATACCTTTCAATTATTCTTATACTGAGAAAAGTTTCATAAATTACAATGATCATTTTTCCATGTAAGTATGTGAATAGTTTCATTTTGATAAGTTTCTTATGCTCTTATGCTTTCTATTCCCTGTTTACCTTCTAATGTTTCTCTCTCTCTCTCTCTCTCTCTCTCTCTCTCTCTCTCTCTCTCTCTCGCTTTTTGGAGGG
>WOXC01003290.1:0-67486 GCA_011680675.1 Gymnobelideus leadbeateri
TACATGTTTAATTTCTGTGTATGTGCATGTCCTGCTGAGATGAAGGTATATTCCTTTTTATCCCCATTCAGTTTTCTCCAGAGATCTATCATGTCTATCCTCTATAAAATTCTATCCACATCCTTAACTTCTTCCTTGTTTATTTTGATATTGGATTTATCAAGTTTAGAGAGGGAGAGATTAACATCCCCCTCTAGTGTAGTTTTGCTATCTATATCTTCCTCTAATTCCCTTGCCTTCTCCTGTAGGAATTTGGATACTCTACCACTTGGTGCAAATATGTTAAGTAATGAGATTGCTTCATTCTTGATCGTGCCTTTTAGCAGGATATAGTTTCCTTCTTTATCTCTTTTAATTAGATCAAATTTTGCTTTTCCTTTATCTGAGACAAGGATTATTACCCCTGATTTTTTTTTACTTTAGCTGAGGAATGATATATTTCACTCCAGCCTTTTACCTTTCCCTGTGTGTATCCCTCTGTTTCAGATGTATTTCTTGTAAACAGCATATTTTAGGTTTATGATTTTTAATCCATTCTGCTATCCATCTCTGTTTTATGGGAGAGTTCATTCCATTCATACTCCCTTTTAACCTTCCCCTTTTTAAGACTCTTCCTTTGACCACTGCCTGCCTCATCAGCACCCCATTCCCTTTACTATCCCTTCCCCCTTGCTTCTAACCAATCCCTCCCCCTGCCCCCGACATAGTAGCCCTTCCTCCTTCCCACTGCCTGTAGGATATTTTTATACTTAAATGTAGTATGTTATTTATTCTTTGCACCAAGAGTGACAGGAACAAATCTCATGAAATCTCCTCTCCCTCCCCTCTTTCCCTCGATTGTGATACATTTTGTGTCTCTTCTCTTTATAGTACTATGCTTAACTTGTGTTATTCCCTCCTTGCACCAGAACCAATGAGGCAAAAGCTCATGTAATACTCATCTCCCTCACTTCTTTCCCTCTGCTATTTTGTATTTATGCCTCTATGTGTGGAATAATTTGGCCTTTTTAGACTCCATTCATTCCTCTTCTTCCATTGCAGTCCCTTTATAGCCCTTAATAAGTTTTTTTTAATTGTCATTTTGTGTAATTTATACTCAAACACTCTACTTGTCTATAAACAGTTTGCTCTTATTAAATAATACGGTGTGTGTGTGTGTGTGTGTGTGTGTGTGTGTGTGTGTTTTCCTTGTTTACCTTGATATGTCTCTCTTGTGTCCTGTAATTGGAGCTCGAATTTTCAATTGAGCTCTGGCTTTTTCATCCAGAAAGTCTGGAAATCTGTTTGATTGTTGAATAACCATCTCTTGCCTGGAAGAATATTTTCAGTTTCCCTGGGTAGGTGATCCTTGGTTTTAACCTGAGCTCTATAGCCTTGTGAAAAATTGTATTCCACAGATTCCAATCTTTCAGTGTAAAGGCTGCCAAATCCTGTGCAATCCTCACTGTGGTTCCTCAATATTTCAATTGTTTCTTTCTGGCTGCTTTAAGTATTTTCTCCTTTACTTGGTACTTCTGGAGTTTGGCCACAACATTTTGAGTACTTTTCAATTTGGGATCTCTTTCAGGGTGTGACTGGTGGATTCACTTGATTTCTATTTTGCCCTCAGGTTCTAGTATCTAGGTCAATTTTCCTTGGTGAGCTCTTGGAGTATGTTGTCCAGGCTCATTTCTTCATCATGATTTTCTGGTAGACCTATGGTTCTCACATTATCTAGCCTGGATCTGTTTTCCAGGTCAGTTATTTTTCCATTGAGATATTTTACCTCTTTTTCTAATTTTTCATTCTTGATATTTTGTTTGACTAATTCTTGGTTCCTCACAGAGTTATTTGCTTCACTTTGATTGATTCTAGTTTTTAGTGAATTATTTTCCTCCGTTAGTTTTTGGAGCTCCTTTTCCATATCACACATTTTTCTTCTTAAAGGACTGTTTTCTTCATTGTAATGCTTTTTTATTTTTGTAATTTTGATTTTTAAAGAGTTATTAATTTTATCTTCTATCTCTCTAATTTCCTTTTGAGCTCATCTAAGAGTGCTTTCTTTGTTTAAGACCAGTTCCATGTTGAGGCTTCAGCTGTGGGTGTGGATTCAACAAAGTCTCCCTCTGAATTTGATTCCTCTCTTTCATGATAGTAGGACTCCAGAGTCTTTGTCTTTCAAGTTTCCTTTCTACCCATTTCCAGACAGGGCCCTAGCCATGCCCTTCCTCTGGGGTTCCCAAGCTGTTACTGCTTAAGGTTTTGCCCTGGGGCAATAATTTCTATGTTTTCAGAGTCAGAGGGGGGAATTGGAGCAGCCTGGGTTTACTCTGCCATCCTGGAGTTCCAGATAGTTTTTTTTTTTTTTTAATTTCTGCACTGCAGATTGTTATTCCCAGGAGTAGCTGCTGTCCCTGCCAGGGGCCTTGCATTTGATCCTTACCCTGCTCTATCCAGTCCCAGCCCTTTGTTGATAAGCCTGGCAATGACCCTTGTGGTTGGTGGGTTGACTTGCTGCCTTGTTGATCAGGCATCTGCAAGCCATGATCTCTGGGCCATCCTCTGAGCTCTGTGACATCCACATATAATTGAATGTTAACTAATTCAATATTTGGTGTAAAAAGATGTCTGCCAAATTAAAAAGTTTTCTTTTTTAATGAGCATATTGTTAAAAGATTACCCTTCTTAGCTGAGTAAATGCTCTAATTCTGGATATTAATACATGCAATTGCTAACATTTATATGGTGCTTTGCTGATTACAAAGCACTTTGCTCTCAAAAAGCCCATGAGAGAGGTAATATAAATATTATCATCTCCATTTTTGCTCATGAGAAAACTAAGGTTATAAGAGATTTAATTACTTTTCTATGATCACAGAACTGGTAAATGTCTCAGATAAAACTTAAATCCAACTTGCTAAACTCTGTTACAACAGATTGGCTATCAAAGTAGTCATCAAATTTTATTAGTATATATTTTCCATTACACCTCAACAATAACAACAAAAGGAAACTGATACTTCATTTCTTTTTTTTTAAACCACAGGATTACTTAATTAATAATACCTGGCATTTGTAGAGTGCCAACTCTGTGTTAAGCGCTATTCTCAGTGCTTTACAAATACAATCTCATTTGTTCTTTACAACAAACTTAGAAGGTAGGTGGTTATTTTCATTTTATATTTCAGAAAATTGAGGTAAGGAGACATTAATTGATTTTCCCATCTAGGATCAAATCAAATCTAGGAAGTGTCAGAAGCTGGATTTGAAGTTAGCTCTTTATGAATTCAGACCCAGAGATTAGTTAACTGTGCTCCCTAGCTGAAGGCTTTCCCCTAAATGAGTAATATTGTGTTTACAGAGATTTTGTCAAAACTTTTGATTAAATATTTCATATTATTCTCAGGGAAGAGATGAAGTGGTAGGAATTAAGTAATAATGTATTTACACTGTGTGGGATAAAAATTCCACAGACCCTTAGCCAAATAAAACTCACAGGTTTCTCCAGATACAAACAGAAACTCTTTATAATAAAGACAAGTCTTGAGAGAATTGGGCATCATCTACCCCAAACAGCCTGGTATAGGGAGGCACCCAACAGGAGTTAAGCAAGCATTTATATACCGTTACACAAACAATTCTAAGAAAAACCCCTAAAACCCCCAAAGTCCCCTCCCACCTCCTTCCCCTAAAATTGGATCATCAATCCATTGCTGGCATTGTATGACCTCACAATCTACGTAAAAACCCGGAAAGCCCCTCTTCCCCAATACAGAAATCTAATTACTATAAGTTCTCATATTTAGCAGAAGGGGGCTTTTATACAAGCCCCTTACAGGAAAAAGGGAGGGGGTGAAGGGGCATGCCACCTGATTTTCCCGAAATCCGGTGATTTAAATGAAAACAAAACTTAGGCCTAAGCAAGTCAAGAAGCTAGCTTGAGTTTGGTGACTGTCTCCTTCTTTTTATGAGAACACTTTCACTCATCTCACTCAACATAGATTCAAAGCTGGTTGAATGCCCATTAGTAGTAGCTATTATTAGTTTGAGGACAACATAACCAGCCTGTAGTGAAGTACTTCAGGGATTGTTGCTTGGTTTCATGCTATTTAAACTGTTTGTCCTTTACCGGTTTAGCTAATGGATGGTATGCTTATAACATGCCCAAATAATATAAAAATAGGAGGGATAGTTCATATTGTAAATAGGAGGATGTAAAAGACTTTTCATAGAAAAGAACATTGAGCTGAATCTGCTAAGATGAAATTTGACAGTGGAGAAGTCTTGTGTTTGGGTACAAAACTAAAATTTGTCAGTGTAACATGGGAGAAATGGAGCCAAGATACTTGAAAGAATTCAGCATTGCTGCTGAGGTCTCATAACCCCACCTTCTAAACAACCTGAATATATCCCTGAAATCAAATTTTTATTTGGATAAAAAAAAAAAAACGGACATTAAAATACTGATGAAAAAGTAAAATTGACAAAATGGTGAAAAAATCAATATACAATCTCACTGAAGAAAATTAATTCCTTAAAAATTAGAATTGGTCAAATAGAAGTTAACAACTTCAGAAGACATCAAGAACCATATATATATATATAATTAGGAATTAAAAATTAGGAAACTGCAACAAGCAAGGCTAAATGACTTGCCCAGGGTAAGAAAGCTTGTAAGTATCTGAGACCAGATTTGACCTCAAGAAAACAAGTCTTGTTGACTCCAAGTCCATCACTCTATGCCCCACATTACCTAACTGCCCTAACTTATTGTTAATATTTGACTAGTAGGGGCAGAGCCAAGATGGCGGAGTAGAAACAGTTCATCCAAGCCACTCTGCCCCCAGATTCCCCCCAAACTATGTAAAAGGGTACTCTGAACAACTTCTGGAGCCCCAGCACCCAGAGAACGAGACAGAGAAGGTAACCTCCCGCTGAGGACAGCCCAGCAGCCCTTCAGGAAGGACCAGAGCAGCTCTATGGGAGCCGGCATCGCACAGCGAGTAGCGCTTGGGGAGCCGAGCTGAGCTGAGCAGAGCCCAGGTCCCCATGAGCCAATGTTTTAGCCTCAGGATGGCAGGGCCAACCGCTGGCTAGAGAGACCCCAGGACACAAGCAGCTGTGGCGACTCCAGAATTATCAACATAGACATGCCTAGGACAAAGTGAGAGGTTAGTGTCCTATGGACTTTGGGACCAGTATTTGGGGAATGCATCGGCTTCCTCCCCTGGGGGCTAGAAGCCGATGAGGAGACACTCCTTTTTGTAGTTTTCAGTGGCAGATCAAGCTCCTGGCCTGCGAACTGTAGGGAGATCCAGCGACCAGTCTTGGGGGGTAATAGCTCTTGCTTTAACCTCCCTGGATCTGGATTGTGATCTAGGGTGGAAGTCGTGGGTGGGTTTACAGCTTGCCAGAAACAGAAGTTGCCCCCCACACGTTCGGGACGAAAATTCCTCTATCTGGCCTTAAAGCCATAGTGTGACAACAAGCCCAAAAATCAAATAATTAAGTTGCAAAATGCCAAGGCAAAGGAAACAGAAAAATGCAACCCTAGACTGCTATTTTGGGGGCACAGAGCAGCAAAAGGACTGTGAGGTCAGAAGTCCTGCTCCAAAAGCCCCAGGAGAAAACATGAGGAGGTTGCAGGCCATAGAGGACCTTAAACGGGACTTTAAAAATCAAATAAGAGAAGTGGAGGAAAATTGGAAATATAAATGAGAAGGATGCAGGAAAAGTATGAAATGAGGGTCAACAGCCTGACTGAGGAAAACAACACCTTAAAAAATAGACTGACTCAAATGGCAAAGGAGGCCCAAAAGGGCAATGAGGAGAAGAATGCCTTAAAAAGTCGAATTTGCCAGATGGAAAAAGAATCTCAAAAGTTCACTGAGGAGATTCATTCCTTCAGAGTTAGACTGGAGCAAATGGAAGCTAATGACTTTATGAGAAATCCAGATGCTGTTAAGCAGATCCAAACAAAGAAAATATTAGAAGGCAATGTGAAATATCTCATGGGAAAAACCACTGACCTGGAAAATAGATGCAGGAGAAACAATTTAAAAATGATTGGACTACCCAAAAGCCATGAACAAAGAAAGACCCTAGAAATCACCCTTCAAGAAATTCTCAAGGGAAATTGTCCTGATGTTTTAGATCCAGAGGGCAAAACAGAGGTTGAAAGAATCCACCGATCACCTCCTGAAAAAGATCACAAAAAGAAAACTCCCAGGATATTATAGCCAGGTTCCAGAATCCCCAGATCAAGGAGAAAATACTACAAGCAGCCAGGAAGATACAATTTCAATACTGTGGAAACACAATCAGAATAGCACAGTACCTGGCAGCTTCTACACTGAGGGATCCAAGGGCATGGAATATGATATTCCAGAGGGCAAAAGAACTTTGGAATGAACTGAAGGGTCACCTACCCAGCAAAACTGAGTATTTTGTTTCAGGGGAAAATATGGTCATTCAGTGGAATAGAGGACTTTCAAGCATTCTTGAGGGAAAAAAAAAAAAAAAAACAGAATTTAATAGAAAATTTGACATCCAGACACAAGAAGGAAGAGATGCCTGAGAAGGTAATCAGGGAAAAGAAATCAAATGGAACTTATCAAAGTTGAACTATTTACATTCCTATATGGAAAAGCAATAACTGTGACTGATGATATCTTTCTCACTATGAAAATAATGTAAGAAGGGTGTGTGGTCATATGAATACATATGTGAATGTGTGTGTATATGGTTACAGTTATATATGGATAGAGGGCATAAGTTGAATTTGTTGGGAAGGGAGAATACTCAAGGGATGAAATTATGAGGTGAGAGAGGAAAGTGGCAAGAGGAGATGGGGAGAGACAGGGCAGGGTAAACTATCTCATGTAGAAGAAGCAAGGGGAAGTGGTTGCAAGGGAGGGGGAGAATAGGAAGGCAAAAAAAGGCAAAACCACATTCTCATTGAATTTGGTTCAGGGAGAGAATGGCATACATACTAAATGGGATATCTCAACCTGCAGCAGAATAGGGGAAAAGGGGATGAGAGGAGGAATGATGGATGGGAGGGCATCCTTGGGGTGAGGGGAGGTTGGAAGTACCCACTATAGAAGAGGGACAGGATCATGTAGGGAATGGACCAGGTCGGGGGTGGGATGAGTGGGAGGAAATTATAAGCAGCCTTGTACAATATATCTACTATGATAATGTTTTCCATAGCTAGACATGTACAACGTATACTGAATTAATTATCTCCCTAGAGGGAATGGGTGACAAGGGAGGAAGGAAATGGATCTGAAATTTAAGGTCTCAGCATTACAAGTTTCAAACATATATAAATACTATTATTAATACTCTTTTGTTTGTAATTGCCATATAAGATGTGCAGGCATTGGGACACAAATATTCACCTTCCTCTAATGGAAAAGTCGAAGGGGGTATGGGAGAAGGTATGGGAGAGAGCAGATTGGAGGAAGCGCTATCTTGTGGGACTGCTATTCTGTTAGGTTGGGTAGGGGAATAACGGGGGGAAAATGATTGTAACTCAAAATCTGGCGGAAATGAATGATGTAAAACGGCATTTAAAAAAGCATTTGTTTAAAAAATATATATATTTGACTAATAGTAAAAAGTACCAGATCCTAGCATGACTTTGTCTTCGTTCTTACTTGTTAACGACCTTGTATGTGCTCTAAAATTAAAAAAAAAAAAACAAAACTCTTAGATAACAGTACATGAAAAATATCCCCTTACAGCAAAGAAGTGGATGATTTCTAGGACAGAACATTTTATATCTTTTAGCTATACTAGATATTTTAGTTTAATTGTTTTTTCTTTGCCATTTGGAAATGTTCAATCTTGAAGTGGGGATGCAATTTGATTTCATTATGTTGTGAAGATAAAAACTGTCAATAAATATTTTGTTGTATTATGTTTTGTTTTAATTGTGAATTTAGAGCTTACAGAAATATAAATAGAACACCATTCCATCAAGAGCAGGAACTTCATTTTCTCTAAATCAAAAATATTAAGCAGCAGCTCCCTAGCACTCTAGGTGGATTCCTTGGGAAAATTTTGTTAGAAAATAGAAGAGTCACACATGATCTTTATCATTGGAAGAATAGCTCAAATTGATTATACTACAGATATAATGACAATATCATGACTAGTAAACTGGATTTGGAATGTGGAAAATAAAAGTTCAAAAACTCTATCAATCAAAGCTCTCTGACCCCTTGAGAAGTCCTTTAACTTATATATTCCTTATTATATTCTTCTATAAAATAAGGGTGTTAACTCAGTCTTTTTTCCTGTTTTATTTCTATAATTATGAATTATAGATGAGCATAATTTTATAGATGAGAAACATTTTGCATAAATCAAGACTGAAAAGTCATAATTCAATTCCTAAATTAAGAAATAGCTAATAATGAATTTAAAAGTAACATAAGCGGGGCGGCTAGGTGGCGCACCGAATAGAGCGTCGGCCCTGGAGTCAGAAGGACCTGAGTTCGGATCCGGCCTCAGACACTTAAAACACACACAAACAAAAACCTAGGCTAGCCGTGTGACCTTGGGCAAGTTACTTAACCCCAATTGCCCTCCAAAAAGCAAAAAAAAAAAAAAAAAGTAACATAAGCTATATGAACTTAATAATAATAATACAGAAGAAGGAGGATAAGGAGGAGGGCGAGGAGGAGGAGGAGGAGGAGGAGAAGAAGAAGAAGAAGAAGAAGAAGAAGAAGAAGAAGAAGAAGAAGAAGAAGAAGGACGAGGAGGAGGAGGAGGAGGAGGAGAAACATTTAGTTAGCGCTTACTATATGGCAGGTACTATGCTAAGAAATTTCTAATTATCTCATTTTATTTTTACAGCAACCCTGAGGAAAGGCAATTATTATACCCATTTTAGAGATAAAGAAATTGAATGAGAAATTAAATGACTTTCCCAGGGTCAGACAGAAAAGTATCTGAAATTACATTTGAAATCAGCTCTTCTTGATACCAAAGCCAGCACTTTATCCCCTGTGCCACCAGCTGCCCCAGGTGACATAGATAGCTTAAACTCTCTGGGATTTTAGTTTCCTTATGATTACAATGATAGAACATTGCTAGATTTCTCAGACTCTTTTCTGTGTCTAAAATGTTGTAATTCTAAGGGAAAAAGAGAATTGTATATTAATTTGAAGAGACTGTTTCTAGTTTTCTTGATCCAGAAATCGTCTTTCTACTGCTGTTTATTAAAAAAAAAAAAAAAACTGATTAACCTGGGAAGTGCCAGTGAGGATGGGCCAAGAAATTTAGGGGCGAGCTAAGGGCGGGGGGGGCCCTCTTTACCCCTCCCCACCCCCCGGACCCAGGGTGGCGGCGACCTTGGGGCCCTGGGGTGAATGGGCGGACGAGGAGGCGGGGGGAAGCTCCGAGGAGGGACCATGCAGGGCCGGGTAGCGGAATACGAGTGCTGCGGAGGACTCGGGAATGTGGATTTCTACAAGGCAGAACTTTCCGTTATGACCCGGCTTCTTGGCTACATCGATGTCACAGATTTCAGCTTTGTGGCTGCTGTCCTCTGCATCATTTTCAATCCCCTTTTCTGGAACTTGGTTGCAAGATGGGAGTACAAAACACGCCAGTTGAGCCGGGCCTTTGGGTCTCCCTATCTCGCATGTTACTGCTTGGGCACAATCGTCCTGCTGCTGAACTTCCTCAGGTCTCACTGCTTTACCCAGGCCATGTTGAGCCAGCCGAAGATGGAAGGGTTGGACTGCGTAGGGGCCTACTATGTAGGCCTCGTCATCCTGGGAATTGGCATCATCTTTGTGCTCTCCAGCTTCTATGCCCTTGGATTCATTGGGACATATCTAGGTGATTACTTTGGAATTTTGAAGGAAGCAAGAGTGACAACGTTTCCATTTAATGTCTTGGACAATCCCATGTACTGGGGGAGCACAGCCAACTACCTGGGGTGGTCAATCATCAATGCCAGCCCGACAGGCCTCCTGCTGACAGTCGTTGTGGCCCTCACCTATACAGTTGCCATCATGTATGAAGAGCCTTTCACCGAGCAGATCTATCGGCAAAAGTCTCCGAAGGGAAAGAAAAATAAATAAATGCTGACAGGATTTGTGTTGGAGAATGGGTGGTAGAAGGAGTCGGGCCAACTGCATTGCTGGAAGCCAAGCTCTGTCCTCTGCATCATGTGTTGGATAGTTTCATGTGAAATGCTTGGTGACCACTTGGGTACTCAGCTCCAGCCCCTCCCCACCCCCCAACAAACAAACCAAACCCCCACCACACACCCCACCCCACCCCCAACCCCAACAAAAAAAAAAAAAAAAAAAAACTAAAAAAAAATAACTGGTAATTTCAATGATTTGCCTAAAAAAGATCTTTTAATAATCAAATATTTCAAATCATTGCATTTGAAGAACATTATCTTCATTTGTAGCCAGCATGATACTCAAAAAGGATAAAGGAACTTTACCAAGCACTTGAATTTTTGTTTTTTTTCAGCAAGACTATTTTATTTCAGGAACACATAAAAATGTATACTGGCAGCAATTTAAAAAAAATATTTAGTACTACTACTGGTTGAATATATGTGATTTGAGCAAATCTTCATTAGACTCAGAAAATGGGTCATTTGAGCTTTACAAAGAACAATCAAAGATGTAATTTTGATTTACTTATTTTAACTTTTTCATTTAGTATTTTATTTTCCTAAGTTACAGTAAAAATAATTTAAAACTTAAAAAAAAAAAACCTGAGTTACAAATCCTTTCCTTTCCTTCCTCTCCAACCCATCCCACATTTAGAAGGCAAGGAATTCCATAGAGGTTACGTATTAGTCATGCAAAACATATCCATAATAGACAAGTAATGAAAGAGAACAGACAAAAAACTCACGGAAAAGGTGGGAAAATGTATACTTTAATCCATTTTCAATCATCATCAGTTTTCTGGGGATGGATAGAAGTTTTCATAATAATTCCTTCAGAAAAGTCTTAGATCTTTGTGTTGATGAGAAAAGCTAAGTCAGTCACAGCTGGTCATCTTATGATAATACAGTTATTTTCTACACAGTACATTTGCTTTGCATTAGCCTATGGAAACCTTTCTGGGTGTTTTTGAGAGCATACAATTGATGATTTCTTATAGTACAATGGTATTCCATGACAATCAAATAGAACAAATTCTTCAGTGATCCCCCAATTGATGGGCCTCCCCTCGATTTCTGATTCCTTCTCCCTCAGAAAATAATATAAATATTTTGCGCTTATAGTTTCCTTTATTTTTTTCTTTTTAAATCTCTTTTGGCATATGGACTTTCTAGCGGTATTTCTAAGTAAAAGGGTGTGCATGGCTTTATAGTTACAGATGGCTCTACAGAATGATTGAATCAGTTCACAAATCCAACAACATTGTATTAAACTCTCTTTTTCACCAGATATCTTACAACATTTCTATTTTGACTTTTCTATAACATTAACCAATCTACTAGCTAACAGGTAGTAAATCAGAATTGTTTAAACTTTCATTCCTCTAATCAATAGTGATTAGAGCATTTTTTCATGGGTTATAGAGTGCTTTGATGACTTCATATGAAAACTCATCAAACACTTTTTTCATGTATCTATTGAGGAATGACTGTTTGTTTGCTTTTTATATGTTTGAGTCAGTTCTTTTTATGCTTTAGATATGAAGCCATCATCAGAGAAATCTGCTTCAATTTTTTTCATATTGTTGCTTACTGTATTTCCTTCTTTCCTATTGCTATCTGATATCTATTTTATTGCCTCTCTCCTTTCATCCCATCTCTCCTCCAAAGTGTTTTGCTTCTGACTAACTGCTTCCTCAATCTGCCCTTCTTTCTATCTCCACATCCCCCTACTCTTATCCCCTTTTACCTCCTACTTACTTGTAGGTTAAATACACACACACAACAGACACACACACACACACACACACACACACACATATATATGTATATATACATATATATATATACATACATATATATATATATATATATATATATATACATATATCCCATTGCATTTGTATTGGCCAATATTTGGAGAGTGAAGCTCATTCAATCCTCCTCACCTCCCCCCTTGTTGCCTCTACTGTAAAAGCATTTTCTTACCTCTTTTATGTGGCATAATTTATTCAATTCGACCTCTCCCTTTCTCTTTCAACCAGGATATTCCTTTCTCAAATATTAATTCTATTTTCATATATCATCCTGTCATATTCAATTTATAACTGTGCCTTCTGTGTGAGTCTGTCTCTGTGTATGTGTATATATGTACCCACATACCTATATGTACATGTGTATATGTATATATATATATATATTTACACACATACATACATACATATATATGTATACATATATATATGCACACAAACACACACATATATCTTCTAACTATGCTAATAATGTGAAAGGTTTTAAGACTTACAAATATCAAATTCACACCTAGGAATGTAAACAGTTTTAACTTATTGAGTCTCTTAGGATTTTCCTTTTCTGTTAAACATTTTTGCTTCTCTTGAGTCTTCCATTTGGAAGTCAAATTTTCTATTCAACTCTGGTCATTTCATCACGAATACATAAATGTCCTCAATTTCATTGAGTGTCCATTTTCCCCCTGAAAGTTTATTTCAGTTTGGCTGGACTGGTGATTCTGGGTTGTAATTATAGTTTCTTTTCCATCACATAATATAAATCCAAAGCCCTTTGATTCTTTGACACAGAAGATATGGAATTAGAATCTTGGTTTTTCCTTACTGTGACTCCACGATACTTGGATATTTCTTTCTGGTTGCCTGCAATGTTTTGTTCTTGACGTGGGGACTCTGGAAATTGGATATAATATTGCCAGTAGTTTTCTCTTGGTAATTGGTAGATTCATTCAATTTTTATGTTACTGTCTATTTCCATAATATCAGGGCTGTTTGATAATGTTTTATAAGATGATTACTAAACATTTTAATTAATTAATTAGTTTCTTTCTTTCTTTCTTCCTTCCTTCCCCCCTTTCTTTCTTTCTTTCTTTCTTTCGGAGGACAATTGGGGTTAAGTAACTTGCCCAAGGTCACACAGCTAGGTTTTTGTTTGTGTGTGCATTAAGTGTCTGAGACCAGAACTGAATTCAGGTCCTTCTGACTGTAGAGCCAACACTCTACTCACTGTGCCACCTAGATGCCCCCATTTTTTTAAATCACGGGTTTTAAGTAATCTAATAATTTTTAAGTTAATCTCTTCTGTAATTATTTTCTAAGTGAGTTTATTTTTTCCCATTATATATTTCACATTGCCTCCCGTTTTTTTTAAATTCTTTTAGCTTTATTTTGTTGTTACTTGATTCCTCATAAAATCATTAGTTTCCAAGAACCATTCTAATTTTTAAGGAAGCATTTTCTTTTGTCAAAAACCTAATACGTTTATTTCTTTTAAAAAATATTTTATTATTTTTAGTTTGAGACATTCAATTTTGTAATATTTGAGCTTTAAATTCTTTTCCCCTCAGGGAAGAGCCAAGATGGCAGCATATAAATAGGACTTCCATTCTGCTTTGTCTTCCACCTCCTCCAATACATGTAAAAGCTACTCTAAACAAAATTTATAGAACACACAAAGTGCAAATCACCCACTGAAGGAAGCCCAGCAGGCCAACAGGACGGATCCATCACAGAATGTTCATAGCTGAACGCAGTCCTGACAGAGATAAGGTTTTAGTCCCAGGGAAGACCCAATGAGCAGCTGCTAGAGCAGACTTCATGAGTGTAAATAACTAGCAGCTGTAGCAGTTTCCATACTTCTCAATACATAAATGCCAAAGAAAAAGTAAAAGTTCAGTGTGGAACTTGGTTGGTCCAGGGGAGGTTAGAAGAGTTCAGTCCAGCCACTACCCCCAAAGCAAGAAGAAGAGGAAGCATGGTTTCTTTGGCCACTGCTTCATGGCTGGTTCTGGTGCTCCTGGCCTGCAGATTGTAGGGGGACCAAGAGACCATTCAGAGGCAAAATGCTTTTCCTTTGACGTGCTTGGATCCAGATTGCAGTGTTGGGTAGTATTCCTGAGGTGTGTGAACAGTGAGCCAGGGCATGTGGGGTCTGTAGGGAGGGAGCCCATTTATAAGCTCCAGCAGCTGCAAAAAACCCAGTGATTTAGGCCATAGATCTCTCTCCATATTGGAAGCAGAGTTGTATAGTGGCAAAGATTTTAAAAGTCAAGTAATTGGCTGCCAATTTGAACTAGCAAAGGAAGCACAAGAAGGCATTAAAATATTTTTTTCAGGATAAAAAGATCAAGATGTGGAGGGGGAGAAAGACATTAAAGTAAGAACCACTGCAACAAAAGCTTCCAAGAAATAGATAAACTAGCCAGAATCCATGGAGGAATACAAGAAGGATTTAGAAAAGCAAATAAAAGAAGTGGAGGAAAATTGGGTAGAGAAATCAAAATGACGTAAGGAAATGTAAGATGAGTAAAGAACCTGCTAAAGGATAACAAAAATACACTGAAGAAGATAACACCTTAAAACAGACTAATTCAAATGACAAAAGAAGGCCAAAAAGCCAAAGAGGAGAAGAATGCTTTAAAAAGCAAAATGTGGAGGGGGCAGAGTCAAGATGGTGGAGTAGAAACAGGACATCCACAGCTTCAGCTTCCAACTTCCCCAATTCATATAAAAGGAGACAGTGAATAAAGTTTGGATCTATAAACCCACAAAATGAAACAGAGAAGCTAACATCCTGCTGAGGACAGCCCAGCAGTCCAGGAGGGAGCAGCCAGTGCAGCACTCTGGGAGCAGATCACAGGCCCATATGAGCAGGAGATTTTAGCCCCAGGGCAGCCTGCGTGACCACTTGCTAGAGGGATTTCAGATCAGCTGTGGTGTTTCAAGAGTTATCAACACATGGATGCCAAGGACAAACTGAGAGGTCAGTTAAGTGTGGACTTTGAGATCCAGTAGTTGGGAGTGGCTCGGCTTTTAGCAAACTGGTCAAGAAGCAGCTAAGACACCAAGCCCCTGTAGCCCTTGGAATACATGGCTGCTCCAACTCCCTGCCTGCAGACTGTAGAGGGACCCAGAGATGAGTTCGAGGGGTAATCACTCTTACTTTATAATTCTTTGATGTGGATTGTGGTATAGGGTGCAGGTCCTGGGGTGCATGACCAGCTTGCCAGAGTGTGTGGAAGCTTCAGAGAGGGCATGCAACTAATACCTCTGACAGCTGAGAAAACTTCAGCATTTGGGATAGAAGTTACTCTTTCTAGTGGCAGAGTGCTACTGTGGTAAAAAGCCCCAAAGTCAAGTAATTGAGAGGCAACATGACCAGGCAAAGAAAGAAAACAAACAGAAGAATCCAACACTAGACCCTGTTTTGGGGACATAAAAGATCAAAGCATGGAACAGGAGGAAGACAGTGACATCACAAATCCTGCACCAAAATTTTCAAAGGGAAATACTAGCTGGTTACAGCCCATAAAGGACCTTAAGAAGCAGATAAGAGAAGTGGATGAAAAAACTGGGAGGAGAAATGAGAACAATGCAAGAAAATTATGAAAAAGAGAGTCAACAGCCTGACTGAGGAAAATAACACCTTAAAAACAGACTAATTCAAATGGCAAGAGAGGCTCAAAAAGTGAATGAAGAAAAGATGCCTTAAAAAGCCAAATTTGCCAGATGGAAAAAGAATCTCAAAAGCTCACCAAGGAGAATCAGTACTTCAGAATTAGACAGGAACAAATGGAAGCTAGTGACTTTATGAGAAATAAAAATGCTGTTAAACAGATCCAAAAAAAGAAAGAATACAATACAATTTGATATATCTCATGGAAAAAAACCATTGACCTGGAAAATAGACCCAGGAGAGATAATTTAAAATTATTGGTCTACCTGAAAACCATGATCAAAGAAAGAACCTGGAAATCTTCCTTCAAGAAATTCTCAAGGAAAACTGTGCTGATGTTTTACAATCAGAGGTAAAACAGAGGTTCAAAGAATCCATCAAGCACTTCCTGAAAATGATCCCCAAAAGAAAACTCCTAGGAATATTATAGCAAGGTTCAAGAATTCACAGATCAAGGAGAAAATACTACAAGCAGCCAGGAAGAAACAATTTGTATATTGTGGAATCACAATCAGGATAACACAGGATCTGGCAGTTTCTACACAGAGGCACCAAAGGGCCTGGAATATGATATTGCAGAGATCAAATGAGTAGGGATTAAAAGCAAGAATCACCTACCCAGACAAACTGAATATCATGTTTCGGTGGAAAATATGGTCATTCAGTGGAATAGAGGACTTTCAAGTATTCTTGATGAAAAAACCAGAGTTGAGTAGAACATTTGACATCCAGGTAGAAGAAGCAAGAAAAGCATTAGCAGGTAAACAGGGAAATGAAATGAAAAGCAACTTATCTAAGTTGAACTATTTACATTCTTATATGGAAAAAATGATAAGTATAAATAATGAATTTTTATCAGTATGAAAATAGTTGAAGGGAATAGAAATATATATTCTATATCAGAGCATATATAGGTGTATGAACATATATGTCAATGTGTGTATATATGTTTATGGGTATACATAGATAGAGGGCACAGTACCAATGCAATAGGGAGGGATGATACTTAAATGGTGAAGTTAAGAGATAAGAGAGGAATATAATGAGAGGAGATGGGAAGAGGAAGAATCGGGTAAACTATCTCATACAGAAGAAGCAAGGGAAAATGGTTACAATGGAGGGGAAGAAGAAGAAGGCTAAAGGGCAGGGGTCAACCATATTCTCATTGAATTTTGCTTATGGAGGGTATTACACTAAATAGGGTATCTCACCCTACAGGAGAGTATGTTGGAAGGGGATGATAGGGGGGATGATGGAAGGGAGGGCAAGCTTGGAGAGAAGGAAGTTGGAAACACTCAGTTTTGGAAAAGGACAGGATAAAAATACAGAATAGAACAAGTGGGAAGTGGGACAGGAGGGAGGGAAATATAATCAGTCTTTTACAATATATCGACTATTGTAATGTTTTAAATTAGCTACATATGTACAACCTATGCTGAATTGCTTATCTCCTCAGTAAGGGTAGGTAACAAGGGAGGAAGGGAATCAATCTGGAATTCAAAGTTTAAGCCAAATGTTCAAAATATATAAGCATACTCTTATTAATTCTATTTTACATGTAATTGGTAAATAAGACATACAGGCACTGTGGCATATAGATCTACCATGCCCGACTGGAAATGTCAAAGATGATATGGGAGAAGATATAGGAGATAGCAGACTGGAGGAGGGTGTATTCTGTGGGACCACTATTTTGGAGAGGTGGGTAGGAGAAAAGCAGGGACAAAATTTGTAACTCAAAATCTGGCAGAAATGGATGATGTAAAGCAGAAGTTAATAAAGCATTTGAAAAATAAAATACAAAATGTACTAGATAGAAAAGGAATTTCAAAAAGTCACTGAAGAGAACCACTCTTTCAAAATTAGCCTAGAACAATGGGGAGCTAATGACTTTATGAGAAATCAAGATACTATAAAAGAGATCCAAACAAATGAAAACATAGAAGGCAATGTGAAATATCTCACTGGAAACACCAATGACCTAGAAAATAGACAAAGGAGTTATAATTTAAAAATTATTGGACTACCTTTGAGCCATGAAAAAAGAGCCTAGACACCACTTTTCAAGTAATTATTAAGCAAAATTGCTCTGATATTCTAGAATCAGAGGACAAAATAGCAATTGAAAAAAATTCCTAAACGCCTCTTCAAAAATATCCCAAAACAAACAAACAAACAAAAAAACCTAGGAATATTATTGCCAAACTCTAGAGTTTCCAGTTCAAGAGATAATACTGCAAGCATTCAGGAAGAAACAATTTGAGTATTGTGGAAACATAATCAGGATATCACAAAATGTAGCAGATTCCACATTAAGGGATCAAAGAGCTTGGAATATTATATTCCAGAGGTCAAAGGAGCTAGGACTAAAACCAAGAATCACCCACCTAGCAAAACTGAGTATAATGCTGTGTGGAAAATATTGTCATTCAATGAAATATGGGACTTTCAAGCATTCTTGATGAAAAAACAGCTCAACCAAAGTCTGACTTTCAAATGTGAGAGGCAAGAAAAGCATGAGACAGTAAACAGGGAAAAGAAATCATAAGGAACTTATTAAAGTTGAACCATTTTCATTCCTATATGGAAAAACAATCACTGTAACTCATAAAACTTTTTTTCAATATTAAGATAATTGAAGGGAATGTATATTTGTGTATGTGTGTATGCACACACACACACACACACACACATATATATATATACAAGAATATATATGTGTTTATATATATGTATGTATATATATATATATATACTTATATATACATATATACGTATGTATAGGAGGATGTAAGCATTTAAAAATATATATTTGAGTGTGGGCATTTGTATGTTCTTGTATACATAGATGGAGGGCACAGGATGAGATGAATATGAAGGAATGAAATCTAAAAAATAAAACTAAGAGGTGAGAGAGGATTTTATTGGGAGAAGAATAAATGGAGTGATAGATTAGGGTAAATAATCTCATATAAAAGAGGCAAGAGGAAACTTTTACAATGGAGGAAAGAGCAGAAAGGTGAAAGGGAATGGGAAAAACAGATTCTCATTCAATTTGGCCTAAGGAGGAAGTAACATACACTCTCAAAAGGGTTTCTTAACCTACAGGTAATTAGGGCATTAAGGGATAAAATGGGGGGATGGACAAAAAATGGAGGGCAGATTATGGGACAGAGTATTTAGAGGAAAACGTTTTTTAAATGGGATAGTGTCAAAGGAGGAAATAGCTTAAGTAGGGCAATGGTATAGGATGGAGGGAAATGTGGTTAGCCTTTCAAAATATATAACTACTATGGAAATGAAATGGGTAATTACACATGTACAATCTAAATTAAATTACTTATCTTCCCAGCAGGGGTGGGTGAGAAGGGAAGAAGGAAAACAAGTCTGGAACTCATACTTTTAAAAACATGTTTTAAAATTTTGTTTTTTTTTACATGAAAATGGTAAATAAAATATAGAGTTACTAGGGTATAGAAACCTATCTTGCCTTATTAGAAAGTTAAGGTGGGGAAGAGGGATGATATAAGAGAACAGATTAGGTGAAGGGGTATTTAGGAGGCTTGCTATTTGGGGGTGGGGCACAAGGGAAAGATGGGGAAAGAAAAATTGTAAGTAAAAATCTTGTAGAAATGAATTTTGAAAACTAAAAATAAATACATTTTAAAACAAACAAAAACCTTCAATAAATAAATAAATTGTCTTCCACGTCTTCCATTATCTTCTCCACAAGATGGTGTGCAATCTGATATAAGCCATACATGTGCAACCATATTTAATATATTTCCACTCCTTTTTGTGTCCTTTCCCATTCTCCAAAAACAATCCTTTTTTTCACCCTTTAATTAAATATTTTTGGGAGCCAACATGGTGGAGTAGAAACATCATTTTTAATGTGCTCTGCCCCACACAAATTTCAAACAATGTGAAAGGGGGCTCTGAAAAACCTCTGGAGCCACATCACCCACAAAACGGCACAGAGAAGCTAACCTCCTGCTGAGGACAGCCCAGCATCCCTGCAGGGAGCGGCCAGCCCAGTGCTCTGAGAGCAGGCAGCACAGCGCGCAGGACCTGGCAGCTTCTACACTGAGGGATTGAAGGGCATGGAATATGATATTCCAGAGGGCAAAAGGTCTGGCATTGAAGCCAAGGGTCACGTACCCAGCAAAACTGAGTATCTTGTTTCAGGGGAAAATATGGTCATTCAGTGGAATAGAGGACTTCCAAGCATTCTTGATGAAAAAAAAAAAAACAGAATTGAATAGAAAATTTGACATTCAGATGCAAGAAGCAAGAGATGCTTGAGAAGGTAATCAAGGAAAAGAAATCAAAAGGAACTTATCAAAGTTGGACTATTTACATTCCTACAAGGAAAAACAATAACTGTGTTATTGTGTTAATAACCTTTCTCATTATGAAAATAATTGAAGAAGGGTACATGGCATATGTTCACAGGTATACATGGACAGAGGGCACAGGTTGAATTTGATGGGAAGGGATGATCCTTTTTTTTTTTTTTGAGGGCAATTGGGTTTGGGTGACTTGCCCAGGGTCACACGGCTGGGTTTTTGTTTGTGTGTTGGGTGTCTGGGGCCGGATCCAAGCTAGGGTCCTTCTGGCTCCGGGGCCGGCATTCTGCTCGATGTGCCACCTAGCCACCTCAAGGAAGGGATGATTCTTAAGGGGCGAATTCAAGAGGTGAGAGAGGAAAGTGGCAAGAGGAGATAGTGAGAGACAGGGTAGGGTAAACAATCTCATGTAGAAGAGGCAAGCGGTAGTAGTTGCAGGGGAGGGGAAGAACAGGAAGACAAAAAGGCAAAACCATATTCTCATCGAAGTTCGCTCAAGGAAAAAATCGCATGCATGCTAAATGGAACATCTTACCCTCACTCACTCTCCTGAGTAGGGGAAAGGGGGATGAGAGGGGGGATGATGGAGGGGAAGGCATTCTGGGGGGAGGGTAGGTTGGAAGTACCCACTATCAAAGAGGGACAGGATCAAAGTAGGGAATGGATCAGGTGGGAGGTGAGATGGGTGGGAGGGAAATATAAGCAGTCTTTTACAATATATCTACTATGGTAATGTTTTGCATAGCTATACATGTACAACACATACTGAATTGCTTATATTCTCAGAGGGAGTTGGTGACATGGGAGGAAGGGAATGGATCTGAATATCTAAGTTTTAAAATTAAATGTTTCATAAGATGTCCAGGCAGTGGGGCTCAGAGATTCACCTTGCCCTAATGGCAAAGTCAAAGGGGTTATGGGAGAAGATATGGGAGAGAGCAAATTGGATGAGGGGATATCTAGTGGTACTGCTATCCTGGGGTGATGGATGGGGGAAAATATAACTCATAATCTAGTGGAAATGAATGATGTAAACCAGAAGTTAATAAAGCATTTGTTTAAATAAAAAAAAATATTTTTATCATCAAAATCAACTTATATTCACACCCTCCATCTATATAAACCCCAACTAAATGTCCTTCTGCCCCAATGGGAATGTAAACATTTTACCCTTACAGAATAACATGTTTATTTTTGTTTATTTGTTGTTTTTGTTTTTGTTTTTTTTTCTGTCCACTTCTTCATGCTTCTCTTGGGTCTTTTATTTGAAGAACTATTTTTTTTTTGTTGAACTTTGTTCTTTTCATCAGTAAAGTTTGGAAGTCTCTATTTTACTCAGTGTCCATCTCCTTCCCTGAAATACTATGTTCAATTTTGTTGGGTAATTAATCCTTGGTTTCTAATCCAAGCTCATTTACATTCCAGAATATCATATCCCAAGTTCTCTGACCTCCTGATGTAGAAGTTGCTAGGTCCTGCATAATCCTGACTGTAGTTCTATGATATTTAAATGGTCTCTTTTATGATGTCTGAAGTATTTTCTCTGTGATCTGATTATTCTGTAATTATACAGGAGGTGATGGGTAGATTCCTTCAGTAACTCTTTTACCCTCTTCTTTAGGACTTCAGCACAATTTCCCTTGGTGCTTTCTTGAAAGATGCTGTCCAGGACGGCGGTGCCAAGATGGTGGAGTAGAAACAGCGCGTCCAAGCCACTCTTCTCCCAGACTACCTCCAAACTATGTAAAAGGGGACTCTGAACAACTTCTGGAGCCCCAGCCCCCACAGAACGACACAGAGAAGCTAACCTCCTGCTGAGGACAGCCCAGCAGCCCTGTAGGAAGGACCAGAACAGTGCCAGCAGAGCAGTGGGCAGAATGTGGGGAGCCGAGCACAGGTCCACCTGAGTTGCAGTTTTAGCCCCAGGGTGGCAGGGCCAGCAGCCAGCGGGAGGGACCCCAGAACACCAGCAGCTGTGGAGATTCCAAAATTATCAACACAGAAATGCCTAGGACAAAGGGAGAGGTTAGGGCCCTATGGACTTTGGGACCAGTATTTGGTGAACGCATCGGCTTCCTCCCCTGGGATCTAGAAGCCACTAATAACACATGCCATTTTGTAGTTTTCAGAGGCAACTCCAGTTCTTGGCCTGAAAACTGTAGGGAGATACAGCGATCAGTCTTGGGGGGTAATCACTCTTGCTTTAACCTCGCTGGATCTGGATTGTGATATGGGGTAGAGGTTGTGGGTGGGTTTCCAGCTTGCCAGAAATGGAAGTTGCCCCCCCTCCCCCATGTTCGGGTAGAAAGTTCTCGTCTAGCACCAGGCCATACTGTGGCAACAAGCACAAAAGTCAAGTATTTAAGTGGTAACATGCCAAGGCAAAGGAAACAAATTAAACAGAATAATGCAACCTTAGACTACTACTTTGGGGGCAAAGAGGATTGAAGCATAGAGCGAGAGGAGGGCTGTGAGGTCAGAAGTCCTGCTCCAAAAGCCCCAGGGTTACAGGCCATAGAGGACCTTAAGAAGGACTTTAAAAATCAAATAAGAAAAGTGGAGGAAAAATTGAGAAGAGAAATGAGAAGGATGCAGGAAAAGTATGAAATGAGGGTCAACAGCCTGACTGAGGAAAACAACACCTTAAAAAACAAACTAACTCAACTTGCAATGGAGGCCCAAAAGAGCAGTGAGGGGAAGAATGCCTTAAAAAGTCAAATTTGCCAGAAGGATAAAGAATCTCATAAGTTCACTGAGGAGATTTCATTGCTTCAGAGTTAGACTGGAGCAAATGGAAGGTAATGACTTTATGAGAAATCAAGATACTGTTAAGCAGATCCAAACAAATGAAACATTAGAAGGCTATGTGAAATATCTCATGGGAAAAACGACTGACATGGAAAATAGATGCAAGAGGGACAATTTAAAAATTATTGGACTACACGAAAGCCATGATCAAAGAAAGAACCTAGAAATCACCCTTCAAGAAATTCTCATGGAAAATTGTCCTGATGTTTTAGATCCAGAGGGCAAAATAGAGGTTGAAACAATCCACAGATCACCTCCTGAAAAGGTCCTAAAAAAGAAAACTCCCAGGAATATTATAGCCAGGTTCCAGAATCCTCAGATCAAGGAGAAAATACTACAAGAAGCTAGGAAGAAACATTTTCAATATTGTGGAAACACAATCAGAATAGCACAGGACCTGGCAGTTTCTACACTGAGGGATCGGAGGGCATGGAATATGGTATTCCAGAGGGCAAAAGAGCTGGGAACCCAAGGGTCACCTACCCAGCAAAACTGAGTACTTTGTTTCAGGGGAAAATATGGTCATTCAGTGGAATAGAGGACTTTCAAGAATTCTTGAGGAAAAACCAGAGTTGAATAGAAAATTTGACTTCCAGATGCAAGAAGCAAGAGATGCCTGAGAAGGTAATCAGGGAAAAGAAATCAAATGGAACTTATCAAAGTTGAACTATTTACATTCCTGTATGGAAAAAGAATAATTATGACTGATGAAATCATTCTCACTATGAAAATAATGGAAGAAGGGTGTATGGTCATATGAATACATATGTGAATGTGTGTATATATGTTTACAGTTATACATGGATAGAGAGCATAGGTTGAATTTGTTAGGAAGGGATGATACTTAAGGGGTGAAATTTTGAGGTGAGAGAGGAAATTGACAAGAGGAGATGGGGAGAGACAGGGTAGGGTAAACTATCTCATGTAGAAGAAGCAAGGGGAAGTGGTTGCAAGGGAGGGGAAGAATAGTAAGGCAAAAAGGCAAAACCACATTCTCTTTGAATTTGGTTCTAGGAGAGAATGGCATACATACTAAATGGGATATCTCAAACTGCAGCAGAATAAGGGGAAGGGGAATAAGAGGAGGAATGATGGATGGGAGGGCATCCTTGGGGGAAGGGGAGGTTGGAAATACCCAGTACAGAAGAGGGACAGGATCAAGTAGGGAATGGACCAGGTTGGGGGTGGGATAAGTGGGAGGGAATTATAAGCAGCCTCGTACAATATATCTACTATAGTAATGTTTTGCATAGCTAGGCATGTACAACATATACTGAATTACTTATCTTCCCAGTGGGAATGGGTGACAAGAGAGGAAGGAAATGAATCTGAAATTCGAGGTCTTAAGATTAAATGTTTTAAATATATACAAATACTATTACTAATACTCTTTTACTTGTAATTGGGAGATAGACTGTGCAGGCATTGGGCCACAAAGATCCCTCTACACTTAGCAGGCCAAGAGCTGAAGCTGCAATGAGGCAATGTGGCTCAAGCTGGCTAGCTTCTCAGCCATTTCTTGCACTGAGGCAACAGGCTAAAACCGACACTCACGGGAGTCTCACCAGAATGCTGTGCTGGCAGGTCACAGAGTGCTGTGCTTGCTGCTCCAAGAGTTCAGTGCTAGCCTCTCCCTGCCGGGCTGCAGTGCTGTCCTCAGCAGGAGGTTAGCTTATCTGTGTCATTTTGTGGGTTCTGGAGCTCTAGAGGTCATTCTGAGTACCCCTTTTACATAATTTTAAGTGGTGTGGGTTGGAACTCCACTGAAGTGCTGTTTCTAGTCTGCCGTCTTGACTCTGCCCCCTAGAACATTTTTTCATTTGCTTATAGATGACTTTAATTTCATCCTCTGAGAGTTGCCTATTCATATCCTTAGGCAATTTGTCAATTGGGGAGTGGCATGTATTTTATAAATTTGACTCAATTCTTTGTAATTTTTAGAAATGAGGCTTTTATCAGGGACACTAGTAAAAATTCTCACCCAATTAATGACTTCCCTCTTAATCTTAGTAATCTTGGCTTTCATTTTAAAGACGATTTTCAATTTAATTCAATCAGAATTATCAATTTTGCCTTTTATAATGCTCTCTAACTCTAACTCTTGTTTCATCATGCAGTCTTCCCCTCTCCATAAATCTGACAGGTAAATTATCCCTTGCTCTCTCAGATTGCTTAAAGTATTAGCTTTTATATCTAGATCATACACTCAATTTGACTATTTTGGTGTACACTGCTAGATATTTGTCTATGGCTGATTTGTGCCTTACTATGTTCCAGTTTTCCCAGAAGTTTTTGTAAAATAGTGCATTTTTATTCTCAAACAGGGATTTTTCTGTTTAATCAAACAGTAAATTATTATATTCATTAACTTCTGAGTCTTGTGTACCCACTATATTCCATGGATCCACTACTCCACGTCTCAGACAGAACCAAGTATTGTTGACGATTACTGCTGTATAAAACAGATTAAAATTTGGTATGGGTGGGCCACCTTCCCTAGCATTTTTTTTCATTAATTGCCTTGCTATTCTGGAACTTATGTTCTTCCAAATGCATTTTGTTACTATTTTTTTTTTCTGGCTGTACAAAGTAATTTTTGGTAGATTGATTGGTATGGCACTAAATATGTAATTAAGTTTAGGTAAAATTGTCATTTTTATTATATTAGCTCGACCCAGACTTGAGCAATTGATTTTATTTGTGTGAAGAGTATTTTGTAAGAGTGTTCATATAAGCGCTGGGTTTGTTTTGGCAGGTAGATTCCCAAATATTTTATCATGTCTGTAGTAACTTTGAATGGGATTTCTCTTTCTATACTGTGCTGTTGGATTTCTTTAGAGAAATATAAGAATGCTGAAGATTTATGTGGGCTTATTTTATATCCTGCAAGTTTGCCAAATTTGTTCATCTCAAGTAGTTTTTTGTTTTTTTTTTTTTACTTGATTCTCTAGGATTCTCTCAGTATGTCATCGTTCTGCAAAGAGTGATGGCTTAGGCTCTTCTTTGCCTAATTTGATTCATTCAATTTATTTTTCTTCTCTTAGTGCAACTGCTAAAATTTCTAGTAACTAGATGAATAAGAGGGGTGATAGTGGACATTCTTGTTTCACCCCTGATCTTATTGGAAATGCTTCTAGCTTATTCCCATTACATATAATGCTTGCTGATACTTTTAGACATATGCTATTTATTATTTTAAGGAAGACTCCATTTATTCCTCTACTTTCTATAGATTTTAATATGAATGGGTGTTGTATTTTGTGAAAAGCCTTTTCTGCATCTATTGAGGTAATCATATGATTTCTAATAGTTTTGTTGTTGATATGGTCAATTATACTCATAGTTTTCCTGATATTGAACCACCCTTGCATTCCTGGAATAAATCCTACCTGGTCAAAGTGTATTATTCTCATGATGAATTGTTGTAGTCTTTTTGCTAATAATCATTTAGTATTTTTGCATCTATATTTATAATGGAATTTGGTTGTAGGGGGTCTTTTCTTGATTTCAATATCAGTATGATATTTGTCTCATAAAAATAATTTTGTAGGGCTCCTTCTTCTCCAATTTCCCTGTATAGTTTGTAAAGTGATGGAGCCAATTGTTCTTTAAATGTTTGGGAAAATTTACTAGTAAAGCCATCTGTCCTTGGAGATTTTTTTTTCCTTAGGGAGTTCATTGATGGCTTGTTCAATTTCTTTTTCTGAGATGGGTTTATTTAAGTAGGTTACTTCCTCTTCAGTTATATTTTTCTTTTTTTTTTTTTTTAAAGCAATTGGGGTTAAGTACCTTGCTCAAGGTTACACGGCTAGTCATTGTTTATGCGTGGGTGCTCATTTTCTGAGGCCAGATCTGATCTTGGGTCATCCCAACTCCGAGGCTGACACTCTTACTCACTGCACCACCTAGCTGCCCCTTTAGGGCAATTGGGGTTAAGTAACTTGCCCAAGGTTACACGGCTAGGTTTTTGTTTGTATGGATTAAGTGTCGGAGGCCGGCTCCGAACTCAGGGCCTTCTGATTCCAGGGCCGGCGCTCTATTCACTGTGCCACCTAGCCGCCCCTCAGTTATATTTTTCTATATGTTCTTCCATTTCACTGATTATCAAATGTGTGTGCATAAAATTGGGCAAAATAATTCCTAATTACTATTTTTTTAATTCTCTCTTCATTTGAGGTTGTTTCATCCTTTTCATTTTTGATACTTGTAATTTGGTTTTCTTCTTTCTTTATTTTTATCATATTGACTAAAGGTCTATCAATTTTGATGTTTTTTTCATAATACCACCACTTAGTTTTATTTATAAATTCAATAGTTTTCTTAAATTGTATTTTATTAATCTCTCCTTTGTTTTTCATTATTCTTAATTTAGTACTTATTTGGGGATTTTCAATTTGTTCTTTTCCTACCTTTTTCAGTTGCTGTCCCACATTATTGACCTCCATTTTTTTTTTATTTATGTAGGCAATCAGGGATATAAAATATCCTTTAACAGATTTTGCTGTCTCCCACAAGTTTTGGTATGATGCCTCATTATTGTCATTCTCTTGAATGAAGTTGCTTATTGCTTCTATAATTTCTTGTTTGACCCACTCATTTTTTTAATATTAAGTTGTTTAGTTTCCAATTAGTTTTTCTCCTATCCTTCCATGGCCATTATTACATATCATTTTTATTGCAATATTGTCTGAGAAGGATGTATTTAATATTTCTGCTTTTCTCCACTGAATTGTGAGGTTTTTATTCCCTAGAACATTGTCAATTTTTGTATATGTTCCATATACCATTGAGAAGAAGGCATATTTCTTTTTAACCCCATTCTGTTACCTCCAGAATTCTACCTTATCTTTCTTCTCTGATTCTATTTATCTCCTTAACTTCTTTCTTGTTTATTTAGAAATCCCCCCTAGTATAATTTTGCTATATATTTTTCCTCTAACATCCTTAACTTCTCCTTTAGGAATCTGGCTGCTGAACTGCTTGGTGCATAATGTTTAGTAATGATGTTGCTTCATTTTCAATGGTGCCTTTTAGCAGGATATGATTTCCTTCCTTATCTCCTTTAATCAAATCTATTTTTGATTTTGCTTTGTCTGAGATAAGGATTGCTACTCCTGATTTTTTTTTTACTTTAGCTGAGGCATGATATATTCTATTACAGCCTTTTACCTTTACTTTGTGTGTATCCCCCTGTTACAGATGTGTTTCTTGTAGACAGCATATTGTAGGATTATTGTTTTTAATGCATTCTGCTATCCTCCTCCATTTTATGGGGGGGTTCTTCCCTTTCACATTCATAGTTGTGATTACTATCTGTATCTTTCCCTCCATCCTATTCACTTCCCTGTTTATGCTTTCATTCCCCCCTTCCTCCCTCTCCCTCCTTAAGCATTTTCCTTTTTACCACCTTCTCCCTCAGTATTCCCTTTTCAGCCCCGCTCCTTTTTCCTGCCCTTCTCCCTTACTACTTCTTCCCTCCATTAACCACCATTCTTGTCCCCCTCTTACCCCTCCTAGTGATAGGTTTTTTATACTTAATGTAGTATGTTATTTCTTCCTCCAAATAATATGGACAAGAAAAGGTCTCATGCAATGCTCCTCTCCATCACTTCTGTCCCTTTGTTTTGATAAGGTTTATTAATCTGCTCCTTAGAGTCCTATAGTTAACTGATTATGTTATTCCCTCCTTGCCTCAGAATCGATGAGGGAAAAACTGATATAATGCTCATCTCCCTTTCTTCTTTCCCTCTACTATAATGTTTTTATGGTTCTTTCTGTGGCATAATTTACCATTTGCTTCTTCATTCTTTCCTTTTCCTCCATTGCAGTGCCATTGCAGCCCTTTATAGCATTTTTTTATTATTTCGTGTTATTTATACACACACACTATATTTATCTATATCCTGTTTAGATGTTGCCATAAGTATAAAATTTTTGATATTTACACGTGTCGGCATCCCATATAGGGATGTAAACAGTTTACTCTTATTAAATAACAGTGTGTGTGTGTGTGTGAGTGTGTGTGTGTGTGTTTTCTATTTGCCTATGTCTCTCTTGAGTCCTATGTTTGGAGGTTATATTTTCCATTGAGCTCTGGATTGTACATCAGGAAGGTCTGCAATTCCAATATATCATTGAATGACCCTCTACTTGCATGGAAGATTATGCTCAGTTTCTCCAGGTATGTGGTCCTTGATTGTAAACTGAGCTCCTTTGCCTTGTGAAAAATCATATTCTAGAGGGGGCATAGCCAAGATGGCAGAAGAGAAACAGCACTTCCAAGGGGCTCTCTCCCACACCACTTCAAAATCATGTAAAAAGGGACTCTGAACAACTTCTGGAGCTCTAATATCCACAGAACAACACAGAGAAGCTAACCTCCCACTGAGGAGAGCCGAGCAGCCCTGCAGGGAGTAGTCAGCACAGTGCTCTGGCAGCCAACAAGGCAGTACTCTGGGAGCCAAGCCTAGGCCCACATGAATATCGGTTTTAGCCCCAGGGTGGCCAGGCCAGCAGCCAGCTGGAGGGACCCCAGAACACCAGAAGCTGTGGCGATTCCAGAATTATCAACACAGTACTGGGTAATGTGTCCAGCTTCTTCCCCTGTGGGCGAGAAGTGGCTGAGGAGACATGGCACAGATGCCATTTTGCAGCTTCAGTTGCAGCTTCAGCTACTCGTCTGCTGACTGTAGGGAGATCCAGTTATTAGTCTTGTGGGAGAAGAAACTCTTGCTTTAACCTCCCTGTATCTGGAATGTGGTCTGGGGTGGAAGGCTTGTGGTGGGTATACAGGAGGAGGACGGTGATGTCAGAAATCCTGCACCAAAAGCCCAAAATGGAAATACAAGCCAGCTACAGGCCATAGAGTACCTTAAGAATGATTTTGAAAAGCAAATGAGAAAAGTGGAGGAAAAATTGGGAAGATAAATGAGGAGGATGAAAAGAATGAAATGAGAGTCAAAGGCCTGAATGAGGAAAATAACACCTTGAAAATAGACTAACCCAAATGGCAAAGGAGGCTTAAAGGGGCAATGAGGAGAAGAATGCCTTAAAAAGCGGAATTTTCCAGATGGAAAAAGAAACTCAAAAGCTCAATGAGGAGATTCATTCCTTCAGAGTTAGACTGGAGCAAATGGAAGCTATTAACTTTATGGGAAATTAAGATTCTGTTAAACAGATTCAAACAAATGAAAGAATAGAAGGCAATGTGAAATATCTCATGGGAAAAACCACTGACCTGGAAAATAGATCCAGGAGAGATAATTTAAAAATTATTGTACTATCTGAAAATCTTTATCAAAGAAAGAACCTAGAAAACTTCCTTTAAGAAATTCTCAAGGAAAATTGCCCTGATGTTTTAGAGCCAGAGGAGAAATAGAGCTGGAAAGAATCCAGAAGTTAATAAAGCATTTGTTAAAAAAAAGTCATAAATATTAAATTCAACTTTTTGGACGACAAAGTAATAAAAAAATTATTTTTAAAAGGCAAAAACAAATCATATTTTAGTTTCTTAGATCTTTCAGTGTAGGAGCTGCCAGATCCAGTGTAATCCTCATTGTGTTTCTTCAATATTTGAAATGTTTCTTTCTGGCTGCTTGTAGTATTTTCTCCTTTACCTGATAGTTCTGGAATTTTATTACCATATTTCATAGACTTTTATATTTGCGATCTCTTTCAGGAGGTGTCCACTGGGTTCTCTCAATTTCTATTTTACACTCTGGTTGTAGCATCTCAGGGCCTTTTTCCTTGATGATCTCTTGAATATGTTGTCCAAGGTGATGTTTGCATCATGGTTTTCTCTTAGACCAATAATTCTCCGATTAGCTTTCCTGGATCTCTTTTACAGGTGATTTATTTTTCCATCAAGATATTTTATGTCTGTTTCTAATTTTTATTCTTGATATTTTTAGACTGTTTCTTGGTTCTTTATGAGTCAATAGATTCTATTTGGCTAATTCTAATTTTAGGAAATTGTTTTGAAGCTCCAATTCCATGTTTTTTTTTTTTAATTTTAACAAATGCTTTATTACCTTATGGCTTACATCATTCATTTCCACAACATTTTGAGTTACAATTTTTCCCCATTTTTCCCCTACCCACCACCCCAGAGTAGCAGTCCCACATGACATCCTCTCATCCATTCTACTCTCTCCCATATCTTCTCCTATAACCACTTCGCCTTTGCCATTAGGGCAAGGTGAACCTCTGTGCTCCGATGCCTGCATATCTTATCTCCAAATTACATGCAAAATAGTATTAATAATAATATTTATATACGTTTGAAACATTTAATTTTACACTGCAAATTTCATATCCATTCCCATCCTCCTTTGTCTCCCACTCCCTCTGAGAAGATAAGCAATTCAATATATGTTGTACGTGTATAGCTATGCAAAACATTACCATAGTACATATATTGTAAAAGACTGCTTATATTTCCCACTCCCACCTGGTCCATTCCCTACTTTGATCCTGTCCCGATTCAATACTAGGTACTTCCAACCTGCCCTTCCCCCTGAATACCCTCCCCTCCAACATAGCCCCTATCATTCCCGTTCCCCCTACTCTCCTGCAAGGTGAGATATCCTACTTAGTATATATGTCATTCTCCCCCTGAGCCAAATTCACTGAAAATATGGTTTTGCCTTTTTGCCTTCCTGTTCTTCCACTCCCCTGCAACTATTTCCTGTTGATTCTTCCACATGAGATAGTTTACGCTACCCTGTCTCTCCTCATCTCCTCTTGCCACTTTCCTCTCTCACCTCTTAGCTTCAACCCTTAAGTATCAAATCTTCCCAACCAATTCAAACTGTGGCCTCTGTCCATGTATACCTGTAAACATATGTACACACATTAACATATGTATTCATGTGCCCATATACCCTTCTTCAATTATTTTCATACTGAGAAAGGTCTCATCAGTTACAGTTATTGTTTTCCCATGGGGGAATATAAATAGTTCAACTTTGATAAGTTCCTTTTCATTTCTTTTCCCTAATTACCTTCTCAGGCAACTTTTGCTTCTTTTGTCTTTATGTCAAATTTTCTATTCAACTCTTTTTTTTTTCCTCAAGAATGCTTGAAAGTCCTTTATTCTACTGAATGACCATATTTTCCCCTGAAACAAAATGCTCAATTTTGGTGAGTAGGTGAGCCTTGGTTACAATCCAAGCTCTTTTGCCCTCTGGAATATCATATTCCACGCCCATTGAACCCTCAGTGTAGAAGCTGCCAGGTCCTGTGCTATTCTGATTGTGTTTCCACAATATTGAAATTGTTTCTTCCTGGCTGCTTGTAGTATTTTCTCCTTGGTCTGGGAATTCTGGAACCTGGCTATAATATTCCTGGGAGTTCTTTTTGGGATCTTTTTTCAGGAGGTGATTGGTGGATTCTTTTAACCTCTATTTTGCCCTCTGGGTCTAAAATATTAGGGCAATTTTCCTTGAGAATTACTTGAAGGGTGATTTCCAGGTTCTTTCTTTGATCATTGCGTTCAGGTAGTCCAATAATTTTTAAATTATCTCTCCTGGATTTATTTTCCAGGTCAGTGGTTTTTCCCATGAGATATTTCACCTTCTTTAATTTCTTTGGATCTGTTTAACAGCATCTTGATTTCTCATAAATTCAATAGCTTCCATTTGCTCTAGTCTAAGGCTAAAGGAATGAATCTCCTCAGTGAGCTTTTGAGATTCTTTTTCCATTTGGCAAATTTGGGTTTTTAAGGTATTCTTCTCCTCATTGCCCTTTTGAACCTCCTTTACCATTGAGTTATTTTTAAGGTTTTATTTTCCTCAGTCAAGCTGTTCACTCTCATTTTATTCTTTTCCTGAATCCTCATTTCTATTCCCAATTTATCCTCCACTTCTCCTATTTTAATTTTAAAAACCTTCTTAAGGTCCTCTATGGCCTGTAGCTATCTTGTATTTTAATTTGGGGCTTTTGGTGAAGGAGTACTGACCTCCCAGACTTCCTCCTTTTCCAGGCTTTGATCAGCTTTGCCCCCAAAATAGGAGTATAATATTGCATTTTTCTCTTTATTTTGTTTCCTTTGCCAAGGATGTTGCTACTTAATTACTTGTTTTCTGGGCTTGTTGCCACAGTGAAACTTGGCCACCAGACAGGCAAGCTTCTATCCCAAACGTTGGGGTTCTCAGAACTTCCAGAGGTATTACTTGGTTGGCCTCTGTAAAGCCTCCACAAGCTCTGGCAACTTGGATACCCACTCCAGACCTCCCCCACAGACCACAATCCAGATCCAATCAGGTTAAAGCAAGAGCGAGTAACCCCAAACTGATTGTTGTATCTCCCTACAGTTTACAGACCCGGAGCTGAAGCTGCCAATGAAACTGCAAAATGTCATTTGTGCAATGTCTCCACAGCCTCCTCATGCACCCAGGGGAAGGAGCCGACAAGTTCCCCAAATAATGGTTCCAAAGTGCATAGGGCACTAACCTCTCACTTTGTCATAGGCATTTCTGTGTTGATAATTTTGCAATTGCCACAGGTGCTGGTGTTCTGGGGTCCCTCTACCCAACTGCTCGCCCAGTCATCCTGGGGCTAAAACCACAGCTCACAAGGGCCTGGGCTTGGCTCCCAGAGTGTTGTGGTGGCCTGCACTGGCCACTCCCTGCAGGGCTGCTGGGCTGTCCTCAGTGGGGGTTTAGCTTCTCTGTGTTGTTCTGTGGGTGCTGGAGCTCCAGAAGTTGTTCAGAGTCCACGTTTTACATTTTTTACAAGTGGTGTGGGGGAGAGCACATTGGAAGTGTTGTTTCTACTCCACCATCTTGGATCTCCCTTCCATACATTATTTTTTTTACCTCTGTTTCATTTGTTTTATTTTATTTATTTATTTTTTTTAATATTCTTTTTCAGATCCATTCCCTTCCTCCCTTGTCACCCATTACCTCTGGGAAGATAAGTAATTCAGTATATGTTGCACCTTTCTAGCTATGCAAAACACTACCATAGTAGATATATTGTACAAGGCTGCTTATAATTACTGCCCACCCATCCCAGCCCCCACCTGGCCCATTCACTACTTGATCCTTTCCCTCTTCTATAGTGGGTACATCCAACTTCCCCTCCCCAAAAAAATGCCCTCCCATAAATCACCCCTTTCTCATCCACTTTCACCCTATTCTGCTGTAGGTTGAGATATCCCATTTACTATGTATGTCATTCTCTACCTGAACCAAATCCAATGAGAATGTGGTGTTGCCTTTTTGCCTTCCTATTCTTCCCCTCCCCTGCAGCCACTTTCCCTTGCTTCTTCTACATGAGGTAGTTTATCCTACCCTTTTTCTCCCCATCTCCTCCAGACACTTTCCTCTCTCACCTCATAATTTAACCCCTTAAATATCATCCCTTCCCCCCAAAATTCAACCTATGCCCTCTATCCATGTATAACTATAAACACATATGCACACATTCCCATATGTATTCATATGACCATACACCCATCTTCCATTATTTTTGTACTGAGAAAGGTTTTATCAGTCAAAGTTATTGTTTTTTCCATGTAGGAATGAAAATAGGTCAACATTGATGAGTTCCTTTTGATTTCTTTTCCATGATTACCTTCTCAGGCATCTCTTGGTTCAGGTGTCTGGATGTCAAATTTTCTATTCAACTCTCTTTTTTTCCTCAAGAATGCTTGAAAGTCCTCTGTTCCACTGAATGACCATATTTTCCCCTGAATGCTTGAAAGTCCTCTGTTCCACTGAATGACCATATTTTCCCCTGAAACAAAATACTCAGTTTTGCTGGGTAGGTGACACTTGGGTTCATTCCCAGGTCATTTGCCGTCTGGAATATCATATTCCATGCCCATTGATCCCTCAGTGTAGAAGCTGCCAGGTCCTGTGCTACTCTGATTGTGTTTCCACAATATTGAAATTGTTTCTTCCTGGCTGCTTGTAGTATTTTTGCTTTGATCTGGGGATTCTGGAACCTGGCTATAATATTCCTGGTAGTTTTCTTTTTGGGATCTTTTTCAGGATGTGATCTGTGAATTCTTTCAACCTTTATTTTGCCCTCTGGCTCTAAAACGTCAGGGCAATTTTTCTTGAGAATTTCTTGAAGGGTGATTTCTAGGTTGTTTCTTTGATTATGGCTTTCATGTAGTCCAATAATTTTTAAATTATCTCTCCTGGATCTATTTTCTAGGTTAGTGGTTTATCCCATGAGATATTTCACATTGTCTCCTATTATTTCATTTGTTTGCATCTGCTTAACAGCAACTTGATTTCTCCTAAATTCCTGCATTTCCATTTGCTCTAGTCTAACTCTGAAGGAATAAATCTCCTCAGTGAGCTTTTGAGATTCTTTTTCCATTTGGCAAATTTGGCTTTTTATGGCATTCTTCTCCTCATTGCCCTTTTGGGCCTCCTTTGCCATTTGAGTTAGTCTGTTTTTAAAGGTGTTGTTTTCCTCATTCAGGCTGTTGACCCTCATTTCATACCTTTTCTGCATCCTTCTCATTTGTCTTCCCAAATTTCCTCCACTTCTCTTATTTGATTTTTAAAGTCCTTCTGAAGGTCCTCTATGGTCTGTAACCCATTAATATTTTCCTTTCGGGCTTTTGGAGCAGGATTTCTGACTTCACCGGCTTCTTCCTTTTCCATGCTTCAATCCTCTTTGCCCCCAAAATAGTAGTCTAATGGTGCATTTTTCTGTTTATTTTGTTTCCTTTGACTTGACATGTTGCCACTTAATTACTTGACTTTCGGGTTTGTTGCCACAGTAGGACTCTGCCACTTGACAGGGAAGCTTCTGTCCCAAATTTGGGGTCTTCACAACTTTCATTTCTGGCAAGCTGGATTCCCCACCCCATGACCTCCACCCCAGCCCACCATCCAGATCCAGGGAGGTTAAAGCAAAAACGGTTACCCCCGAAGACTGATCCCTGGTCTACCTACAGTTTGAAGGCCAGCAGCTGGAGCTGCCACTGAAAACTGCAAAATGGCTTGTCTCCTTAGCGGCTTCTACCCCCTAGGGGAGGTAGTCCATAGGGCACTAACCTCTCACTTTGTCCTAGGCATGTCTGTGTTTATTATTCTGGAATCCCCATAGCTGCTGGTGTTCTGTGATCCTTCCAGCCGGCTGCTGGCCTGGCTGCCCTGGGGCTAAAACTGCAGCTCACTCGGATCTGGGCTTGGCTCTTTCTGCTGGGTTGTCGGCATGCAGAGCGCCCTGGCCCTTCCAGCAGGTCTGCTTGTCTTAGGGAAGGAATGGCATACACACTAAATAGGCTATCTCGCCCTAAAGGATAGTACAGAGAAAGGGGATGAGAAGAGGAGGGAAGTTGGAAACATACTCTTTGAAGAGGACCAGGGTGAATGTAGAGAATAAGACAAGCAGGGGTCAGGATAGGACTGAGGGAAATATAGTCAGTCTTTCACAATATATCTACTATGGAAATATTTTTTGTAACTACACATGTACAACCTATATTGATTTGCTTATCTTCCTAGCAAGGGTGGGTGATGAGGGAGGAAGGGAAAGAAACTGGAATTCAAAGTTTCAAAATAAAATGTTTAAAAATGCAATTTTTTCTTCTAATTCATCATTTAGCCCAGAGTTCTCATTATACAGGGTGAAAGTGTGACCAGAGAGAATTGACTTACACAACTCATCTATCAAGCTAGGGCTTGAACCAAGCCATCCCAATGCACAGCCCATTACTCCCCCCCACCCCGCCCCTGCCATTTCCTGCTTTAGTTTTGAATTATAATAATAAATGATGGGAAAGTTACTTTTTGGACATCTTCATTAATTAAATTAAGAAAGAAAGCCTGGCAGAGAACAAACTAAGCTATTCATCTTTGCAGATGGTATCATAGTATAATTAGAAAATCCTAGAGAATTAAGAAAAGAACACCTTGAAATAATATGCAACTTTAACAAAGTTGCAAGATATAAATATTAAATATTGGCATTTCTATATATTACTAACAAATTCCAACTGTAAGTGATAGAAAGAGAAATTTCATTAAATTTACTACAGAGACTATAAAGTATTTGGGAGTCTACCTGCCAAACTAAGCCCTTAAGCTATAGGAATGCAATTATAAAACACTTTTCACACAAATATAGTCAAAACTAAATAATTGGGGAAAAACAAACATCAGTTGTACTCGGGTAGGGTTTGCTAATATAATGAAAATGACAATTCTACCCACATTAATTCACTTATTCAGTACCATAACAATCAAACTACCAAAAAAGTTTTGTAGAGCTAGAAACTATATAATGCTAAAATTCATTTGGAAGAACAAAAGTTCCAACATATAAATTTAATTATTGAAAAGAAATGCTAGGGAAGATGGTTTAGCCATAACAAACCTCAAATAATGCTATATAGCAGAAAGCATCAAAACTATTTGGTACGGGCTAAAAAATAAAGGTGGATCAGTGGAATAGATTAGATACACAAGACACAGTACGAAATGATTATAGTAATCTACTCTTTAGCTTTTGGGATGAGAACTGGCTATTTTACATTAAATGCTGAGAAAACTGGAAAATAGTATGGCAGAAACTGGACATAGACCATCTTACACCACATACCAAAATAACATCTAAATGCGTTCATGATCTAGGTATCATGGCTTATTCTATAAGGCAGTTTAGGAGAGTAAGGGATAGTTTTCCTGCCAGGTTTAGGGAGAATGGAGGAAATTATGATCAAACAAGACTGAGAGAACATTATGAAAAGCAAAACAGATAATTTCATTAAATTGAAAATGTTTTACACAAACAAAGTCAATGCAGCCAAGATTAGGAGGGAAGCAGAAACCTTCGAAATATTTTTACAAGTAGTGTTTCTGATAAAGGTCTTATTTCTAAAATATATAGAGAACTGAGTAAAATTTGTAAGTATACAAACCATTTCCCAATTGAGGAATGGTCAAAGGATATGAAAAGGCAGATTTCAGAGGAAGAAATAAAAGTTGTTTATAATCGTATGAAAAAAAATGTCTAAATCACTATTGATTAGAGAAATGCAAAGCAAAACCACTCTTGTGTTCCACCTCACAACTATTAGCTTGGCTAACCTGATGAAATAAGAAAAGTAAAAATGTTAGAGAAGATGTGAGGAAATTGGAACATGAATGCATTGTTGATCGAGTTGTGAACTGATCTAACCATTCTGGGGAACAATTTGGACCTCTACCTAAAGGGATATAAAAATGCAAATGCCCTTTTACTCAGCAATATTATTTCTATAACTGAATCCCAAAGAGATCATAAAAATGGAGAAATTATCCATATGTACAAAATATTTGTAGAAATTCTTTTTGTTGTGGCCAAGAACTGGAAATTTAGTGAATGCCTATAAGTCAGGGAATGACTGGAAAAGTTTTGGTATACAAATATAATGGAATCCTGTTGTGCTATAAGAAATTATGAACAGGACGACTTTCAAAAATCCTCAAAGATTTTAATGAACTGATGCTCAGTGAAATGAGCAGAACCAGTAGAACATTCTATAAAGTAATAGGAACAATAGGACCTAAAATAATTCCAAAAGAAACATGGGGGAAAATGCCACCCATATCCAGAGAAAGAAATATGGAGTTTGAATGCCAATCTAAGCATGTTGTTTGCTCTTTTTTTTGTTTCATTTTTGTTTTGTTTTTCATGGTTCCTCCTATTCCATCTAATTCTTCTATGCTACATGACTAATGTGAAATATGTTTAATAAGTTTGCATATGTTGAGTTCACAATCTTGGGGAGGGGATAGCTTGGGGGAGGCAGAGAAAATTTGAAATATGTACAAGTGAATAATTTTAATTAAAAATAAATAAATTTAGGTGAGTAGAGCCCCAGCCCTGGTGTCAGAAGGACCTGAGTTTGGATCCAGCCTCAGACACTTAACATACACACAAACAAATACCTAGCCGTGTGACCTTGGGCAAGTTACTTAACCCCTATTGCTCTCCAAAAAAGCAAAAAAAAATAAATAGAAATAACAATAAATAAATAAAATAAATTTATAAATTTATAAAAAAAAAGAAGTCAGAAAAAAATAAAGGAAAATCAAAAGCAAAAAAAAAGGTTGAGAAAAAGAAATGAAGCCTGGAACTATGAAAAATATGAATGATTAATTTGGAGTGAGAAGACTGGGAGTGGATGGATTGATCATTTCTGGTTCTATCATTTACTATTTTTGTGATCAAATGTAAGTCACTTCAAACTTTATTTATTGCAAAACGTGGGCATTGGACTCTGATATTCAAGGTCCTTGTAACTCAAAATCAATGCTACTATTATCATGTCCCTCAAGATATATGTCATCTTTTTTATTTCTCTCCATTAGATTATGAGTCTATCTTCAAATTAGTTGTAAAAAGATTCTGCTATGTCAACAAGAAACAAGAATTGTAAAGTTACATGTAATTCCATACTTTCAGATTAAATTTACTGAATTATTAAGAGCATTTAATTATGCCATACTGCTGCCTCTTTTAATCAATAATGATGCTACTGATACTGATGGGTATTTAGGCATGCCAGTGAGGCTGAAAAGATCAATGTGGGACACATTATGCATAAGGATAGTTTTCTCTGTCTTTTATTTTCATAACTGCTACACTTTTGTCTGTACTTCTCATAGTTTGCTCATAAAAACTGAAGGTTTATAGCCAAGCATTTATCCTGGACATAACACATTTATATAAATAACTATATAGTGCAATCAAGTAATTTTGCAGCAAAGATCACTTATGAAATCTTTTTATGAGCACTACAATACAAATTGATCAAATTGTCCCATAAAATCCCCCTTCTGTTATGTGGGGAGACAAGCCCACCAAGAGACACCTGCCCTTCTGTGGCAGAGTCTCAGATACTGGTAGATAGGAGCCCTGCCAGCCAGCAGCAGACCTGAGAATGAAAAGTTAGTTGAACAAATAGATAAAAGTTTGCTTTCCCAGAGTTCTACACTCATAAATGAGTTGGGACTCCTGTATGGTGGAAAACTGAGTCAACTTTATTCAGCTGAGGATCCAGTGTATATAGGGTGAAACTGCATAGTCACCATAAGCCAGTCTTTGGGCTTACACCATTGCCTTATTTCCCATTAGCCTCATAGGCAATGACTGTGTACTCTATTCTTGTTATCAGAGTGAGAGTACCAGCCACTATGGTCCAAACCTCCCTCAACATCCCTAGAACAGGATGGGGTTGTCCCAAGGCTTCTAATTAATACTAAGTTGCTACATTATGCTAGTTTCTTCTGAGAACTCTGCAAGCGTCTTGTTCCCAGGCTGTGAGCACAAGCTACACTTCTCACAGGGATGTGAAGCCCATGCCTGTGAGCCTTCCTGGGGGAAGAAGAACCAATCTGGGCCTGTTTAGGAGCATCTTATGCTGAGAAGGCTAATTTAGCCATCAGGGATGGAGCCCCACTGGCTGTGGTCCTCTACATCTCCCCCTTTCTGTAGATGAATGTGCAAGTAATGCAGTTGGGAGGCAACCTCACACAGAGTGTGAGTCCAGCACTGGAAACATATGGGGACAATGCAAATCACAAAGAGACACAATATAACCAGGGGAAGATGGGGTGAAAGCAATGTATATAGCCAATGAAAAGGATTTAACTCTTTAAAAGAACTCCAAATTTGTTGTGCCAAATCAGCCACCTTAATTTTATCCAGGGAGGTTCATTGATATGGGAAATCAATTTATCACATTGTGCCAAATCCACTTGTATGGAGGTATTTCTAAAAATCCCTAACAAGTGATTTTTAACTTTTAGTCAATCATAATCAGGCCTATTATATTTCATGGGTGTAACACAAATAGGATGAAATCTGTAATCAAACTTCAACAAAACTCAGTTTCTGCAAGCTTGTCTTTCACAAACTCTACTATTTCGTTTAAAGCATCTAATTTTTGCTGAAAGTCTCTACGTTAACTTATTACCTAAATACAAAGACACGGTGGTTGATATTACTGATAGTAGACAAAATAATAGGGCATAATAGTAGACAAAATAAGAGTACAAATCCCTGCTAGATAAACTTTGAGCAAGAGAACAATGAATGCAAACAATACTCCATACAGAGGAGTCATATATAGACAGGTGTATCCATAAGTACATTGGAGAAGGATAATAGAAGACACAGTTGCAATTAGTCCCATGAGTAAAAGTCCAGAAATCTCTTTTGTGCAGGTTCCCCCAAAGTCTGAAACCGAAAGAGGGTGGTTCTACAAACAGTATGACTTCATAACCACTAATACATTGTTTGAGATTACAGTTAAAGCAGGGTATATTCCAATAAAATGTAGTATGGACTTAAGTCGTCTGTAAATAATTTGCATTAGTAGAAGTAAGGAAGGCTTGAGGGGGTCAAATACATGTACTTACAGTTACAGATATACATGAAACAATTGACGTGACAGGGGTAGGTGTCTTGAAACATAAATCAGAATGGAACCAGCTCTGTTTGTATAGAAAGCAGAGTGATCACAGCAAATCCTGGAGTAACAGCTTTCAGTTCTTTGGGTGGATATAAAAATGTTTGATCTGCCCCCATGGGGGCACAGCTTTTTTGTGTAGTGGCTGCATTAGGAAACCTCTTCTACTTTATTCCCATGTTCTGTCTCTGTGAGTTCTTCTTCTGCTGCTGGATCTTTTTTCATCTTTCTGGGTTATTTGAAGTGCACGCCCTGACATTTCTGTTCTTGCACCCTCATAGGATTTTCCCCAGCTTCTGGAAAATATATTTAAGTATAGCCTCACCCCCACAGTAATAAATCCCACATTACCTTCATTTTGGGAGTATGCACCTTTCATTTTGTTTTACTGGCAGTGAATACTCATTTTTAGCAATGTTTTTATTTGGCTAATGTATTTTGGGTGTATAAAACAGCAGATAATGTAGCTTATTGCTCCCCCCTCCTTATTTTAACAACTAGGTTGTAATATATTTATTATAAGGGGTATGCCTGTAATTAATATTATTTTAAAAATGGTCACAGAAAGATTGAAATAAATTGTTAGTGGCAGGAACATTATCAGCATTCAATCTGTTTAGCTTGTTCCCTAGTACCATGGAACTATTTATATAGATTATATGCATTTTGATAAAAATAAGAGTAATCTAATGTAGTTCTATGAATATTTTGGTGAAGAAAGTTGGAGAAACTTGAACTTTTTATTAATAGTTGCTTTATATTGATAAAGAGGCCTAGGAAGTGAAGAATGAATTGCAATATAAGTAATGGCCTCTATCTTATAAGAGCTTGTAACTTCTGTAAAAGATAAAAAAAAATCTGTATTCTGAGTGAGTTTAAGTTTAACAGTATCAAATATGTTTGCATAAGTACAATGAATACTTTCTACCTGACTCAATATTAAAAGGAAATGAAAAAAATCATTTAACAGTAATAATCATATATAAAAGCTTTGTTTTATACGTAGGAGTAAAGTGAGTAGTAATAACTTTATAATTAGAATCAACATATCAAGATATATTTCTAGTGTCTTATAAATGATATATAAATGAGCATCAAACTTTTGTGACACAAAAGAACAAAAGATTAGTTAAAATTTTATAACCTAATAGCTATGTGTATACTTTAGAGCAAAATAAAGTTTTAAAATCGAGATTATTAAGATTAAGTTGGTATAAACATTTTCTTAAGTAAAAAATTTCTGAAGTATGATAAAAAATCTGAATTCCTAGATAATTGTGGAATTCTTTAGATATCACAAAGTGTTTTAGTCAAAAAAGGTATAGCAAAATGTTAAGTAACATAAATTTCTAAAGTATTATTAACTTACTAATTTTCTAGTTGATTGCAGAATTCTTTAGATATTAAGAGGTGTTTTAGGTAGAAAAGGTATAGTAAATGAATCTGATCACAATATTTTAAAAGGTATTGATATTAGAATCTTCTTGATGTGAGCCTTAAGTAGCTAAAAAAAAACATTTCACCAAATTATGGGTCAAAAGCCATAACAATTAAACTTTTTTATTCCGATGGAACTATAATAAACAATAAAGATTTACCAGGTTTCTCTTACATAAAGAATTTCATTTAACATTTTTCTTTCTAAAATATCTTTTTTTAATATTTTTGCAACTTTCTTAGCAAGTTAAAACAGTTCCCTTTATCAGACCAAATGACCTTACCTCTACACATAGTTTCCATGGGCTTTTAGCAGCTTTACAACATAATGAAGATTAGTATGGATTCTAAGCAGGAGAAACTGGGGGGTTAATGCTTATTCCCTTGTGTTGCTAACTCTCACAAATGGAGGAGGAATGTTCTGAAGAATTAATCCAAATTAATTAATCCAAAATAAAGTTTCCAACCATTCTCCTCCTTTCTACATATATTAATCAATCAACAATTTTAAGTTTTTTAGCATTAAAACAAAAAAATAACAATTAATAATCTTACAAGTTCCAAATTACTGATAATCAAATTATATTAGTTGAAAACTCCTCTCTAACTTCAGGTAGATATGTAAATACCCTATTTTCTATATGGCATATACAAATATTTAAGATGTAAGTGACATAGCTATTTTTAAACAAGTTCTTTGTCTTTTAGTTCCAACAAAATTCAGATTAAAAATTTCCTTATCTAACACAGTTTCTGGCTTACAGTGATCCCCACATGACATTATGACACCATTTGATTTCCAAATCATCATTTGCAAAAAATAATGATGAAAATTGGGCTTATTGACTGAAGAGGTTTTTATCTTCTCAGGGCTGCAGAGTGTGTGTAGAGTCTTGAATTGGAGAAGTCTGTCTGCTTACTTAAAGGTGTGGCTTACAGGGTGCCTCAGGGTTGTTGCTAGTGGGGTCCTTGAAATTTAGCATGTTTCCTCCCTTGTGCCAGATTCAGGAGGGTAATTTAAATTCCTTATCAATTTTCATCACTCTCGTTTTCCCCTAATCTGAGTGAAGAGGCTTTAATGAATTTTTGTAAAAATGGTTTTTGTTGACAAAACTTTTACTCCAGTTAACTGTATTTATATGTCCACACCTTAAACACCTCTTTCAAAGCAAGAGCTTTGACTTTTCCTGCAGAGAGGGAGGCAGAAATACCTCTGTATTCTTTCTCCCCCATACTAGAGAACTCAAAAATTCAGTTTTTTTAATCTAGTGCTTTATTAATTTCTAGATTACATCATTCATTTCTGCAACATTTTGAGTTACAAATTTTCACCCCACTTTTCTCTACCCACCACCCCAAAATAGCCATCCCACTGAATATCCCCTTCTCCAATCTTCTTTTTCCCATATCTTCCATACTGCCTCCAACTTTCCAGTATGGCACAGTAGATCTCTATGCCAAAGTGCCTGTATGTCTTATTTCCCAGTTACCAATAAAATAATATTAATAATAGTATATCTATCTATCTATCTATCTATCTATCTATCTATCTATATATATATATATATATATATATATAATTTTAAAATTTGGAATTCCAGATTCATTCTCTTCCTCCCTTGTAATCCACCCTTACTGGAAAGAGAAGCAATTCAGTATGGGTTGTACATGTGTAGTTATGCAAAACATTTCCATAGTAGATATACTGTAAAAGACTGACTATATTTCCTTACTTCCTATGCCACCTCTCTCTTGTACTATTCTCTACTTTGACCCTGTCCCTTTTGAAAAGTGAGTGCTTCCAACTTGCCTCCCCACCAAGGCTGGCCTACCTTCCATCATGCCCCCTCTCATCCACTTCCCCTGTACTATCCTGTACAGTGAGATGGCTTATATAGTGTATATGTCATTGCCTCCATAAGCTAAATTCAGTGAGATTAAGGTTGGCAAATTCCCTTTTGCCTTCCTGTTCTTCCCCTCCATTGTAACAATTTATTCTTCCCTCTTCTATATGACATAGTTTACCCTGTTCTCTCTCCCCATATACTCTCATTATTTTCCTCTCTCACCTCTTAATATCACCTTTAAAGTATCATCCTTCCTATGAAATTGATTCTGAGTCATTTATCTATCTATCTATCTATCTATCTATCTATCTATCTATCTATCTGTATCTATATCTATATCTATATACATATATATATCTTTTACATATATAATAAACACATTCACATATGTATCCATATGCCAATATATCATCCTTTGTAGATGTACATATATGTATATACAGGTATATGTATATACACATATATACATACATGTATACACACACATTTCTATTCCCTTCAACTATTCTCATATTGAGAAAATTTTCATAAGTTACAATTATCATTTGGATATAAATAGTTCAACTTTGATAAGTTCCTTATGATTTCTTTTCCCTTTTTACATTCTCATGCTTCTCTTACTTCTTGTATTTGAATGTCAAATTTTCTATTTAGCTCTAATTTTTTCATCAAAAATATTTTAACTAGGGGTGGCTAGGTGGCACAATGAGTAGAGCACTGGCCCTGGAGTCAGAAGGACCTGAGTTCAGATCCGGCCTCAGACACTTAACCCACAGAAACAAAAACCTAGCTGTGTGACCTTGGGCAAGTTACTTAACCCCAATTGCCCTAAAAGTGGCGGCTAGGTGGCGCAGTGAGTAAGAGCACCGGCCTCGGAGTTGGGATGACCCCAGATCAAATACGGCCTCAGAAAATTAGCACCCACACATAAATAATGACTAGCCGTGTAACCTTGAGCAAGTTACTTAACCCCAATTGCTTAAAAAAAAAAAGAATACTTGAAGTAAGGGGCAGAGCAAAGATGGTGAAGTAGAAATGGCACTTCCAAGGTGCTCTCTCGCACACCACTTCAAAATCATGTAAAAGTGGAATTTGAACAACTTCTGGAGCTCCAGCACCCACAGAACAACACAGAGAAGCTAACTTCCCATGGAGGACAGGAGAGCAACCCTGCAGGGAGCGGCCAGGGCAGCACTCTGGGAGCTGACAGGGCAATTCTCTGGGACCGGAGCCCAGGCCTACTTGAGATGCTGTTTTAGCCCCAGGGAGGCCAGGCCAGCAGCTGGCTGGAGGGTCCCCAGAACACCAGCAGCTGAGTCTTTTCCAGAATTATCAACACAGACATGCCTAGGACAAAGTGAAAAGTTAGTGCCCTATGGACTTTGGGACCAGTATTTGGGGAACACATCCAGTTCTTCCCCTGGGGGCTAGAAGCAGCTGAGGAGATATGGCACAGATGCCATTTTGCAGCTTCAGTTGCAGCTTCAGCTCCTGGTCAGCAAACTGTTGAGAGATCCAGTGATCAGTCTTGGACGGTAATCACTCTTGCTTTAACATCCCTGGGTCTGGATTGCAGTCTGTGGTGGAGGTTTTGGGGTGGGTATCCAGCTTGCCAGAGCGGGTGAGACTTCACGGAGGCCACCCAACTAATACCTCTGGAAGTTCTGAAAACCCCAACATTTGGAACACAAGCTCGCCTGTCTGGTGGCAGAGTGCTATAGTGGCAACAAGCCCAAATGTCAAGTAATTAAGTGGCAACGTGCCTAAGCAAAGGAAAACGAAATAAACAGAAAAATGCAACATTAAACTCCTATTTTGGGGGCAAAGAGGATTGAAGCATGGATGAGATGGTCCAGTATGGTGGAAAACTGAGTCAACATATATATATATATATATATATATATATATATATATATATATATATATATATATATAAGTGAAACTGCATAGTCATCATAAGTCACTGTCACTGGGATATGAAGCCCATGCCTGTGAGCCTTCCCGAGGAATGTGGAACCAATTTAGTCCTGTTCGGTAGGGTCTTATTCTGAGAGATCTTTTTCAGCCATCAGGGTCAGAGCCCCACTTGCTGTGGTCCTCTACACTGTTAGGCTTTGGATATACAAAAATCTCTTCCTTTATTTGCTTCTCCAAGAACCTGATAGTCATCCTTCCATTCATCTATATTACCTCTGTCTTCTGGTTTAATTTATTGTGAAGATGTCAGGATTGATATGATACAATTTCTACCGAATATGATCCATTTATTAGTCATTTCTAATTACATCTAGCTAATATTAATAATTCATCTAAAATCTACATGATTGTTTGCATTCTCTGAATTTCTCACCCTATAGTTTCCTATTATTATTAGGCACTTTTATATTTTATTTCATTTATGGGTTATCATGTTCAAAGAACTAATCACCAATTGTTCAGTCTACTATTAATGATGCTGGCCCTTGGCAAGTAAAAAGAGAAACTAGATAACGTGGCAGAGTAGCAGTAGATGTCTATCTATTTTCACAGATACTTCAACAAATATTCAATCAGAGAAATGAAGGGGAAGTTTCAGATCAACCTTCTGGAAAAAGTACACACAGGCAAGTATCCAGGGAAGAAATTTCAGGCCAGGAACAGGTTAAGTTCATAATCTTAGATCCCAGGGCTCTGAATATGGCTAAGCAAGCAGTTCACCATCTGCCATAGTAGATAATGTGTTCTGATCTTAGTGCGGAATAGTGGTGGACAAACAGTATGTTCTAATAGAAACTGATGTGCTTTCCAGTTAGATGACAGGTACTGAGGTCAATTAATATCTCCTGAAATATCATTTAGTGGAAACTTTAAAGCTTTGTTGCCAAGATGCAAACTGTTTCCAATAGGCTAGAAAACCCAGAATTGCTGTTATCCAGCCGTGTACTTAATCTAACCACAAATGACACAAAGTAAGCAGTTTCTTTGCCTGAGCCACCCTTTTAAAGGTTGAGGAGTGCTGTACTCAGAACCCAAGGAATATAGCATTAAGAACCTGGATAAAACAGTATAATACCAACTATCTGTGTGAGAAGTGCTCAGAGCTTGACCCTAACATGAACATAAAGTCCCAATCTGTGAGGGATAAAAGATGTAATAAAATGGAGAATGAAAGAAATATATATTTATACATATAAAAATAAATATGTAGACACAGAGCAGCGAAAGACACAGAAATATGGATACAGAGACAGTAGTCAGAAACAGAGAGAGAAGGAGAGAATTAGTCTTTTATGTGGACATTTCTGGGGAAAGAGAGGGTAGACCAGAAAAAGGAAAAAAAAACTTTAATAACACCAATTAGAAAAGCCTCCAGAATAGAAAATTATTGGTCACAACATCAATGAAATTGCCTAAAAAATGTAGCAAGAATATAAAAGAACATTAAAATCATACTATAAAGGAAATGAGTAACATAAGAATTTGAAAAGAAATAGGAATTTTGGTGGAAAGAATCAAGAACAGCTTAGCATAAAAAAAGGATAAAACCTTATCTAGGTAATAGACTTTATGAAAATTAGAAAGGTCCAAATACAAATTGGTTACTAGATTGGACAGCAAGAAAATTTTAAAAAAAAAAACAATATCAAAAGGCAAAAAAATAGAAAAAGAAAAAGAAAAAAAAGGCCCTGTTGTCAAATGAGGGGGAAACTGGTTCAAGTTCGAAATAACATTCAGAGTTTTCATTCTAATTTGAGATGGATTCTGCTACATAAGTGTCCGCTACCCTTCCACCATAGGCAAGAGTGTATGTGTGTATGTGAGAGAGAGAGACAGAGACAGAGACAGAGACAGAGACAGAGAGACAGAGAGAGACAGGGACAGAGACAGAGACACAGAGAGACAGAGAGAGAGACAGAGACACAGAGAGCTTAGATATAGCTTTTAAAATCATTAAAAAAATAATGACCAAATCTATTAGAAATAAAAGAGAAAGTTAAAATAGAAGATAAATACCTCATCGTCTGGGAAAGCGAAAGAAGGAAAGAGAGAAAGAAAGAAAGAAAGAAAGAAAGAAAGAAAGAAAGAAAGAAAGAAAGAAAGAAAGAAAGAAAGAAAGAAAGAAAGAAAGGAGCTACATAAATATTGTATCTAAAATCTAGACCTTTAAAATTAAAGAAAAATGGCAGTCAGCTGGAGAGAGAAAAAAAATCAAATACTCAAATTCTAAGAAAACTGTCAGAAGCCCACAAAATTTCAAAGCCATTCCTATACAATGGTGAAGAACTTGGAACAGAATATTTCCATATATAAGCTTAAAAACAAGAATAGATTACCCAGCAAAAATGAGCATAATTCTATGGGTGAAAATCGGATAATTAATGAAACATTGTTATTCCAAACATGCCTGATAGAGCTAATTAGAAACATTGAAAGGCTAACAACAGTCAAAGGAAACAGAAAAAATAAAAGTATAAAAGCAAGTAAGGAATAGGAAGGAACTATATAAGTAGATTTTAATGTTCTCGTGATCCTACCTTCCCCTTCTTCCATCTCTCTGTATATATGTCTCTGTCTCCCCTTCTCTCTCTTTTTTTCTCTCTGTCTTTCTATATCTCTCTTTGTGGCTCTCTGTATCTCTATATCTCTTTCCCTGTATCCCTTTTTTTCTCCCCCTCTCTCTGTCTTTATCTTTATTTCTCTGCCCTTCTATCTTTCTCCCTTTTCTCTCTGTCTTTATGACTGCTTCTCTGCATCTCTGTCTTTACCTTTGTCCTTCTCCCTTTCTCTGTCTCTCTTCTTTTACCTTGCTCCTCCTCAAATGTGTTTTGTTTCTGATCACCCCCTCCCCAAATCCACCTTCACTTCTCTCAACCTTATCCCTCTCTCCTCTTACTTCCCTGTATGGTAAAACTGATTTCTAAATTCAACTGACTCTGTATGTTATTTTGTCTTCCAGGTTATTCCAATAAAATAAAATTTATGTTGTGACCATCCCTTGCTGTCTTGTTCTCCAGTATAAAATCTCTTTCAATTTTATTTTGAGTGAGATAATTTACACAAGTCTACCTCCCTTTCCTCTTTTCCCCGTGAATCACTCCTTTTCATACCTTAATTTTATTTTTTATATTAACCCAACATCATCAATACTCTTTTTAAGTTCCCCTATCATGCTAATCTTCTTAGGAGTTAGAAGTATCTTCTTAGGTAGAGATGTCAACAGTTTAAACTTATTGAATCCTTTATGATTTTTCTTTCCTGTTTAATTTTTCATGCTTCTCCAGTTTTGTATCTGAAAATCAAATGTACTATTCATTCCTAATATTTTCATCAAGAATGCTTGAAAGTCCTCTAATTAAATTCCCCCTGTGTATGTATGTATGTGTGTGTGTGTATACACACACACACACACACACACACACACACACACACACATATATATATATATATATATATATATATATATATATATATAGTTTTGCTGAGTAAGTGTTTCTTGGTTGTAACCCTATCTCCTTTATCCTCCAGAATATCATATTCAATGACCCTCTGATTCTGTAATTCTAACTAGGGGTTGCTAAATTTGGAGTTATGTTCACTATGGTTCCACAATATATGATTTTTTTTTTGGCTACTTTCAATGCTTCCTCCTTGTCCTAGGAGTTCTTGAATTGGGGATTTTTATTTTGGCACTCCTTTCAGGATGTAATTGGTGAAGTCAAGAAAAGCAACAGTTTTGGTCACTTACTACTTAAGACATGTGTTTTATGACCTTCTCACCACCAAAATTGTCTTCCATTCACCTAAATGCAATAGAACTTCATGGATGCACCCTCACTACCTACAGTGGTATTTCATAAACTGTACCATCATAAGGAGACGGCACAGACAGAATACCAGCGTAAAGAAAGTGATGGATGTGTGTAGAGCAGAATAAGATGGACTTATCTAAGCTAAAGATTCATATTCAACAAAAAGAGTAGGCCCCTAGGCAAGATGACTATGAGACGATTTAACGTAGTTAGATTTTAGGACCTGCCCAAGTGTGACCAATTTTTTTGCTAACTAGAAGGTGAAGCTGAGTCAATACATGGTTGGCAACAGAGGAGCAGAAAAGAAGTAGGCAGCTTTCAGAGCTTTGGCATTTTCTTGTATGGACCAGAACTTTCAAAAACATCAAAACGTGTTTGACAAAAATGATGGCTGCATTCAAAAGCTGATAAAGAAAATAATGAGAATTCCACAGAGTTTTCTAGCAGGAAAATTCATCTATATTTAAGAAGGCAGTGTTTGGCTCCATTAAAGGTAAATGCTTCAAGAGATGCAGGATTCTTAACTTAAGAAAGAAGGCAGAACAAAAACAGTTTTTTTTTTTTTTTTACTGATTGTAACAATTCAAAAGGCTTTCATGATAGCCTTAAGTCCATTTATGCACCAAACAGTGATATGATGCATCTCAACCGCTCAGTGCTGATGGAACCACATTTATTAGTGATTCAGACATGATCTAGGAGAGATGGGCTATCAGCAATCAATGCTGAGGCAATTGACTGTATAACTCAGGTTAATATATATACAGGTTAATAACTCACCAGTCAAATTTCCAAACGAAGAAGAGATTTTGAATTTCCGTTAGGGTCTCCTTGTGTGGCAAAACACCTGGTGCTGATTCTATTCCAGGTGCAATTCACAAGCAAGGGTCACATTGTTTATACAAAAGTTTACCAAAATCTTCTATGTTATAGGGCAAGAAGAGGTAAACAGCCCTCACTCCCCACCAGGACTTCAAGGATGCTTCCAATGTAAATCTTTATAAATGAAAATGAAATAGATCATTCTGTGACAGTCACTGGGTGGGTCTCTCTCTTAGTCACTGCTGACAATATTCTTGCTAAAATCCTTCTTAAGAGACTGACCTTTTTCTTGGAAGTTAGTCTACATGCCAGTTATAATGGCAATGTGATACCCATAGCAATTGAAATAAATATGCACACATATTTCTAATTGTTATTTCAGTCTCTCCCAGTCCTGTGATAGTAATAGGGGTCCCATATTTAAATTTATCAGGGTTTCCATTGATAAGAGAGGTCTCTGTTTCAGTGTCTATTAATGCCCTACTTACTGTGGTTGATCCATTTTTATAGTATATAGTTAAACTGTTATAAGTTCTGTAATCCCATCTGTATATTTCTTTAATCTGAGCTGGATTTTAATCAATTTCCTGTTCTTCTTGCAGGTGTGACAAACTTGGAACGTTGGGAACAATGATTCAAGAGGATTTATAGATACAGGTCTTACTTCCCTATTCTATCTAATATTAAGTGTCTTTTTCTAGTACATCTTATATAGTTCATTAGTTGAAATATTATTTATTCTTCTGTAATCTGTCCCTGCTCTAAATAAAGCAGTAAAGAATTCCCTCCTTCTTAAATTATTCTGACATTGAATCTCATGGCTATTTTCTCTTCTCTCTTGAGGAAATATAGATATTTCCCATTCCCCTAGGTCAACTGTGAAATGTTATCCAAAACCTCCAAAGGAAAGTGCCTTATTTACCCAATTAGTAGGGTAATATTATATATTTATAAGCAGGAGAACCTGTCTTCATTATAATATATCTATGAAGAACCATTAAGAAAGTACTAAGCTACACATCTTCATCTCCAACCATGATAGTAGTTTTCATTTCCTCTTCCTTGAACTTCCTTATACATTCTTCCTTATACATACATAGATGCCAGGGTCTGTCTCCACTAGGCCATATAGAATAAATGGGGTACTATTTATTGTATACCTTGGTGACTAAAGCTAATAAATTAGTTCTATTTTACTGTGTGTGTATGTGTGTCTGTGACATACTGTATGTATTGTATATACTGTATATTAAATAATGTATATTTAATGTACTGCATATAATATATTTATATATGAGAAAAGTTTATTACATATGCATAGATATGTAGATATATACAAGAATATTGTAAATATATATATATATATGTACATTTATATTTACTTGTATTTAAACGGTTTGTGAGTCAAACTGAAGCTTTGTTTTAGAAAATGCATCTCTAGTGTAGGGTCATAAAAAGCCAGTAATAATTGGGAAAAATCAACTAACCCCTCTCTTGAGAAGTCATCTTCTCCCACCCATCTCTGGGTTCAAGCTGATTTCCTTTTGGCCCTTTTGGGAAGAGCACTAACTGTGGAATCAGATGACCAGGATTCAAATTCTTCTTTTGATGATTACTAATCTGTGTAATTTTGAACAAGTTACTTTATTTTGTGGGCCTCAGGTTCCTAATAGGTAAAATAAAAATGTTGGAAACCCTGATAAAATGGTAATACATAAAAGCTTATTGTAAAAAGTGATTCTGATACCTATACTTTTCAAACAAACTATGATAGCAATCCATACTCCTCTGGCCCCTTTGTCACTGATTCTCACCATTAAAGATAGTAATGATTCTACAGTTTGGAGGTGAAATGCATTAATATGTCTATAAAAACCTGCTGAATAAAATTCTTAGATATATCCTTAAATACTGTGTGTCCCAGGGTTGGAGCCAAGATGGATGAATGAAATTAGGCACTAACCTGAACTCCTCTGTGAATTCTATAAGCAAGCTCTAAAAAGTGAATATGAATGCATTTTGGAGTGACATAATCCATTGGGAGATGCAGTATGCCAGATTTCTAGTCCAGGAAAGTGCACATGAAGGAGGATCACAGAGCATGTGGATGCAGCCCAGCACAGACACAAGACCAGACTAGGGTGGAGCCAGATCGAGTCTGGGCAAGCAGATTCACCCACTTTCAGTGGCAATTCTCAGACCTCTCAGTACAGGATGGGGTAGAGGATCTGTTAGAGCTAAGTAAGAGACAAACACAGGGCCTGCAGCAGTGACAGAAACTTCCCATCAGCCAACTTCTTGGATATTTTAAATATCACCTACCTGAACTTCCAGGACTTGATATGGCAGAACAAACCCTAGCTGCCCTCTTCACCCCTCTGACTTTAAAAATACAGAGATTGGGGGCAGAACCAAAATGGCAGAGTAGAAACAGCACTTCCGTGGAGCTCCAGTTCACAGCACTTCAAAATTATGTAAAAGGGGAACTCTGAACAACCTCTAGAGCTCCAGCACCCACAGAAGGACAGAAAGAAGCTAACGTCTAGCTGAAAACAGCTGGCCTGCCCAGCAGGGAGCTTCCAGCATAGAGCTCTGGGAGCCGAGCCCAGGACAATATGAGTCAGAGGTTTTAGCCCCAGGGCAGCTGGACCAGCAGCCAGCTGGAGGTACCCCAGAACACCAGCAGCTGTGGCTTTTCCAGAAATACCAAAAGATAGATACCTCAGACAAAATGAGAGGTTAGTCTCCTATGGACATTGGGAGCAGTAATGGGGGAATGCATCGGCTTCATCCCCAGGGGGCAAGAGGCCACTGAGGAGTTATGACACAGCTGCCATTTTGCTGCTTCAATTGCAGCTTCAGCTCCTGGCCTGTGGACTGTAGGGGGACCTGGCAATCAATCTGGGGGATAATCACTCTTGCTTTAATCTTCCTGGATCTGGATTGTTGTCTGGGGTGGAGGTCTTGGAGTGTGTGTCAAGCTAGCCAGAGTGTGTGAGGGCTTCAGGGAGGGCATGCAACTAATACCTCCAATGGTTGAGAAGACCCCAATGTATGGGAAGGAAGCTCCCCTGTCTTGTGGCAGAGTCCTACTGTGGCAGAAAGCGCCAAAGTCAAGTAATTAGCTAGCAACATGCCTAGGCAAAGGAAACAAAATAAACAGAAAAATTCAACATTAGGCAGAGAGGATTGAAGCATGGAAGAGGAGGAGGACTGTGAGGTGGGAAATTATGTACCAAAAGCCCCAAATGAAAATATGAGCAGGTTACAGTCCATAGAGGACCTTAAAAAGGATTTTAAAAACCAAATAAGAGAAGTGCAGGAAAAATTTGGAAGAGAAATTAGAAGGATGCAGGAAAAGTATGTAATGAGGGTCAACAGCCTGACTGAGAAAAATAAAACCTTAAAATAGACAAACTCAAATGGCAAAGGAGGCCCAAAAGAGCAATGAGGATAAGAATGCCTTAAAAACCCGAATTTGCCAGATGGAAAAAGACTCTCAAAAGCTCACTGGGGAGATTTTTTTTTTTCCTTCAGAATTAGACTGGAGGAAATCATAGCTGGTGATTTTATGAAAAATCAAGATGCTGTTAAACAGATTCAAGCAACTGAAAGAATAGAAGGCAATGGGAAATATCTCTGAAAAACCACTGACCTGGAAAATAGACCCAGGAGAGAAAATCTAAAAATTATTATACTGCCTGAAAGCTATGATCAAAGGAAGAACTTAGAAATCATCGTTCAAGAAAATCTCAAGGAAAAATGCCCTGATGTTTTAGACTCAGAGGGCAAAATAGAGGTTGAAAGAATCCACAGATAACCTCCTGAAAAAAAGATCCAAAAAAGAAAACCCCTAGCAATATTGTAGCCACATTCCAGAATTCCCCGATCAATGACAAAATACTACAAGCAGTAAGGAAGAAACAATTTTGTGGAAACACAATCAGAATAGCACAGGACCTGGCAGCTTTTACACTGAGGGATGAAAGGGCATAGAATATGATAATCCACAGGGCAAAGGAGCTGGGATTAAAACCAAGAATCACCTACCCAGAAAAACTGAGTAACATTTTTCTTGGAAAAATATGGGCATTAAGTGAAATAGAGCACTTACAAGTATTCTTGAGAAAAAAAAAAAAACAGAGTTGAATAGAAAACTTGACATTCAGACACAAGAAGCAAGAGATACTTGAGAAGGTAAACAGGGAAAGGAAATCAGAAGGAACTTATCAAAGTTGAACTAATTACATTCCTATGTGGAAAAACAATAACTATAACTGATGACAACTTTCTCAGTATGAAAATAATTGAAGAAGTGAATATGGGCATATGAACACATATGTGAATGTGTGCATATATGGTTACAAGTATACATAGTTAGAGGGCACATGTTGAATTTAATAGAAAGGGATGATACTTAAAAAGTGAAATTAAGAGGTGAGAGATGTATATAATGAGAAGAGATGGGGAGAGACAGAATTGGGTAAACTACCTCATATATAAGAGAAGGGAAAATACTTACAAGGGAGGGGAAGAACAGGAAGAGGAAAAGGCAAAACCTTATTCTCACTGAATTTGTATGGGGCAGAGAATGACATATATACTAAATAGGATATCTCACCCTACAGGAGAGTTGGGGGGAAGAGGTTGAGAGGGAGGATGATGGAAAGGAGGGAGGTATAGAAGAGAGAGAGGGAAGTTGGAAGTGCTTTTGAAAAGGGACAGGATCAAAATAGGGAATACAGTAAGTGGTAGTTGGGATAGGAGGGAAGAAAATATAGTCAGTCATTTACAATATATCTGCTATTGTAATGTTTTCCTTAGCTACACATGTACAACATATACTGAATTGCTTATCTTCCCAGTAAGGTTGGGTGACAAGGAAGGAAGGGAATGAATCTGGAATTCAAAGTTTCAAAATCAAATGTTTAAAAATATATGAATACTAATATTAAAATTAAAAGAAATCTTGAAAATCCTCTATTTAATTGAATGACCATATTTTCTTCTGAAAGTATTATAATCAGTTTTGCTGAGTAGGTGATTCTTGATTTTAATCCAAGCTCTTTTGACCTCCAGAATATCTTATTCAAAGCCGTTTGACCCTGTAATGCAGAGGCTGCTACATCTTTTGTTATCCTAATTATGTTTCCAAAATACTCAAATTGTTTCTGTCTGACTGCTTGCCATATTTTCTCCTTGACCTGGGAAGTCAGGAATTTGGCTGTAATGTTCCTACCAGTTTTGTTTTGGGGCCCTTTTTCTTCTTCTTTCCTTTTTTTTTTTGAAAAGAGAAAGATCATTTAGTTTGCTTCCAACAGGATTCAGGCTCAGTTCTTTCTAGTTATATCTCTGGATGGCGCATTTCTCTCTTCAGTCTTTCGGGATTAACTTATATCACTGAATTGCTGAAAACAGTCCAGTCTGTCATAGTTGTTCATCACAGATATAATATGTCTGTGATTGTATACAAATTTCTTCTGATTCTACTCTTCTCGCTCAGCAACAGTTTGTAAAAGTCCAGGTAATTATGAAAACAGTCACCTCCTCGTTTCTTATGGGACAATATTATTCCATTACATTCATATACCACAACTTGTTTACCCATTCCCCAATTGATGGGCACCCCTTTAGTTTCCAATTCTTTGCAACCACAAAAAGAGCTCCTATAAATATTTTTATACATATGGGTCTTTTTCCAACTTCTATGATCTCTTTGGGATATAATCCTAGAAGTGGTATTGTTGGGTCAAAGTGTATGAAATTATTTATAGTCTTTGGGCATAATTCCAGATTGCTCTCCAGAATGGTTGGATAAGTTCACAACTCCACCTGCAATGTATTAGTGTTCCAATTTGTCCACATTCTCTCCAGCATTTGTCACTTTTTAAAATTAATTTATTAGTTTAGTTTCAGTTAACAAGATTCAATTCCATAGTTCCTTGATTTTCAAGTTTCCTTTACTTCCCTCCCCCCTCCCCACACTACAGCATATAGTCCACTATATGATCTGCAAATGCATTCATATTAGACATTATTCCAGTTACAAAGGCGTATTGTACTAGGTGGGATGAAAGACGGTAAGGAAGAAATAAAACCAAACAATGAAAAGAACAAGATCATTTAGTTTGCTTCCATCAGGATTCAGGCTCAGTTCTTTCTAGTTATATCTCTGGATGGTGCATTTCTCACTTTCTTCAGTCTTTCGGGATTAACTTATATCACTGCATTGCTGAAAAGAGTCCAGTCTGTCATAGTTGGTCATCACAGATATAGTATGTCTGTGATTGTATACAGATTTCTTCTGATTCTACTCTTCTCGCTCAGCAACAGTTTGTATAAGTCTCTCCAGGTAATTATGAAATCAGTCACCTCTTCATTTCTTATAGCACAATAATATTCCATTACATTCATATACCACAACTTGTTTAGCCATTCCCCAATTGATGGGCACCCCTTCAGTTTCCAATTCTTTGCAGCCACAAAAAGGGCTGCTAAAAATATTTGTGTACATATGGGTCTTCCTCCCACTTCTATGATCTCTTTGGGATATAACCCTAGAAGTGGTATGGCTGGGTCAAAGGGTATGAAATTATTTATAATCCTTTGGGTATAATTCCAGATTGCTCTCCAGAATGGTTGCATAAGTTCACAACTCCACCAGCAACGCATTAGTGTTCCAATTTGTCCACATCCTCTCCAGCATTTGTCACTTTCTTGTTTTGTCATCTTAGCCAATCTGACTGTAAAGATGTGGTATCTCAGAGTTGTTTTGATTTGCATTTCTCTAATCAATAGTGATTTAGAGCATTTCTTCATATGCTTATACATATCTTTAATTTCTTTCCCTGAAAACTGCCTGTTCATATGCTTTGACCATTTATCAATTGGGGTATAACTTGTATTCATATAGATTTAGCTCAATTCTCTAAAAATTTTAGAAATGAGTACTTTATCAGAGACACAAGTTGTAAAAATTCTTTCCCAGTTTCCCACCTCCCTCTTGATCTTGGTTACATTGACTTTGTTTATACAGAAGACCTTCAATTTAATGTAATCAAAATTATCCATTTTGCATTTTATAATGCTCTCTAATTCTTGTTTGGTCCTAAAGTCTTCCCCTATCCCAAATCTGTCAGGTAAACTATTCCTTGCTTTTCCAAATTGCTTACAGTATCATGCTTTACACCTAGATCATGCACCCATTTAGACTGGATTTTGTTATATGGTGTTAGATAATGATCTATGCCCAGTTTCTGCCATACTGTATTCCAGTTTTCCCAGCAGTTTTTGTCAAATAGTGCACTCTTATCCCCAAAACTGGGGTATTTGGGTTTATAGAACAATAAATTACTATATTCATTAACTGTTGGGTCTCCTGTACCTAATCTATTACATTGATCCACTACTCTACACCTCTGGAAGTACCAAGCAGTTTTGATGACTGCTGCTGTATAATACAGATTTAGATCTGGCATAGCTAGTCCACCTTCCCTAGCATTTCTTTTCATTATTTCCCTTGATATTCTAGACCATTTGTTTTTCCAAATAAATTTTGTTACTATTTTGTCTAACTCTGGAAAGTAGATTTTTGGTAAATTGATTGGTATGGCACGAAATACATAGTTTAGTTTGGGTAAAATTGTCATTTTTATTATATTAGCTAGACCCAGCCACAAGCAATCAATATTTTTCCAACTATTTAGATGTGCTTTTATTTCTGTGAGAAGTGTTTTGTAGTTGTGATCATATAGATTCTGGGTTTGTTTTGGCAAGTAGATTCCAAAATATTTTATAATGTCTACAGTGACTTTAAATGGGATTTCTCTTTCTATCTCTTGCTGTTGAGTTTCATTAGAGACGTACAGGAATGCTGAGGATTTATGTGGGTTTATTTTATATGCTGCAACTTTGACAAATTTATTTATTGTCTCAAGTAGTTTTTTACTTGATTCTCTAGGATTCTCTAAGTATAACATCATATCGTCTGCAAAGAGTGATAGCTTGGTCACGTCTTTGCCTAATTTGATTCCTTTGATTTCTTTTTCTTCTCTAATTGCTACTGCTAGTCTTTCTAATACCAGATTGAATAAGAGGGGTGATAGTGCCCACCCTTGTTTCACTCCTGATCTTACTGGAAAAGCTACTAGTTTATCCCCATTGCATATAATACTTGCTAATGGTTTTAAATAGATGCTAGCAACTATTTTAAGGAAGGCTCCACTTATTCCTATACTTTCTAGTCTTTTTAATAGGAATGGATGTTGTACTTTGTCAAAAGCCTTTTCTGGATCTATTGAGATGATCATATTCTTTCTGCTAGTTTTATTGTTGATATGCTCAATTACACTTTTGGTTTTCCTAATATTAAAACATCCTTGCAATCCTGGAATGAATCCTACCTTATCACAGTGTATTATTTTTGCGATAAGTTGTTGGAGTCTTTTGGCTAATATTTTATTTAGGATTTTTTCGTCTAAATTCATGAGGGAAATTGGTCTATAATTTACTTTCTCTGTTTTATCTCTTCCTGATTTAGGAATCAGTACCATATTTGTGTCATAGAAAGCGTTTGCTAGGATTCCTTCTTCATTAATTTTCCAAAATACTTTGTAGTTTATTGCAATCAATTTTCTTTGAGTGCTTGATAGAATTCACTAATAAATTCATATTGCCCTGGAGATTTTTCCTAGGGAGTTCATTGATGGTTTGTTTGATTTCTTTTTCTTTGATGGGGTTATTTAGGTAATTCACTACCTCTTCAGTTAATCTGGCCAACTTGTGATTTTGTTTCTATTCATCCATTTCATTAAGATTTTCATATTTATGTGCATACAATTGGGAAAAATAATTCCTCATATTTTTTATTTTCTTTTTGTTGGAGGTAGATTCACTCTTTTAATTTTTGATACTCATAATTTGGTTTTCTTCTTTCTTTTTTTTATCATATTGACTAAGGGTCTATCAATTTTGTTGATTTTTTTTATAAAACCAGTTCTTAGTTTTATTTATTAATTCAATAGTTTTCTTAATTTCAATTTTATTAATCTCTCCTTTGGTATTCAACATTTCTAATTTATTACTAAATTGGGGATTTTCAATTTGTTCTTTTTCTAGCTTTTTCGATTGCATGTCCAATTCATTGACCTCCCTTCTTTCTGCTTTAATTAAGTTTGCACCCAGGGATATAAAATTTCACCTAAGGACTGCCTTTAGTGCATCCCAGAAATTTTGTTATGTTGTCTCATTATTATCATTCTCTTGAATGAAATTATTGATTGTTTCTATAATTTCTTGTTTGACCCATCCATTCTTTAGCATTAAATTTCCAATGAATTTTTAGTCTATCTTTCCCTGGCCCTTTATTGCATATAACTTTTATTGCATCATGATCTGAGAATGATGCATTTAATATTTCTGCCTTTTTGCACTGGATTGTGAGGTTTTTATGCCTTACTGCATGGTATATTTTTGAGTATTTACCATGCACTGCTAATTCCTTTTTACCCCCATTCAATTTTCTCCAGAGATCCATCATATCTAGTCTCTCTAAGATGCTATTCACCTCCTTAACTTCTTTCTTCTTTATTTTGAGGTTAGATTTATTGAGTTCAGCGAGAGGGCAATTAAGGTCCCCCACTAGCATAGTTTTCCTCTCTATTTCTTCCTCTAATTCCTTTAACTTTTCCTCTAGGAATTTGGATGCTGTACCACTTGGTGCATATATATTAAGTAATGATGTTGCTTCATTCTCGATAGTGCCTTTTAGTAGGATACAGTTTCCTTCCTTTTAATTAGATCTATTTTTGCTTTTGCTTTATCTCAGATAAGTATTGCTACTCCTGCTTTTTTACTTTAGCTGAGGCATAATAAATTTTACTCAAACCTTTCATCTTTACCCTGTGGGTATCCCTTTGTTTCAAATGTGTTTCTTGTAGACAGCATATTGTAGGATTATGGTTTTTAATCCATTCTGCTCTCCGCCTCTGTTTTATGGGATAGTTCATCACATTCACATTCTCAGTAATGATGACTATCTGTCACTTCCCCTCCATCCTATTCCCTCCTTGTTTATGTTTTTGTTTCTTCCTTCTCCCTTTCCCTCCTTGAAATTTTCCCTTTTGACCGCCCCCTCCCTCAGTGTTTCCATCCAGTGATCCCCCTTATTAACCTACCCTCTCCCCTTACTACTGCTTCCCTTCCTTCTAATCCCCCCTTTAGTCTCCTCCTTTTCATCCCCCCCCCTTACCCTTTCACTATCTATAGGACACAAATTTTTATACTTATCAGATTAAATTACTCTCTGTTTGATTCAAACCCAATGAGAGTAAATTTCAAACACTGCTCCTCTACCTCCCTCCTTTTCCTCTATTTAATGTATTTATGTTTCACATTAGAATCTTAAACTTCACTGATTAATTCGATCCCTCTTTGAACCAGAACCAGTGAGAATAGTGTTTAAATGATGTTCCTCTCTCTCTTTCTTTCCCCTCTACTATAGTGTGTTTTTATGACTCTTCCAATGGCATATTTTACCTTTTCCTATCTCAGCCTTTCCTTTTTCCCATTACAGTCCCTTTGATCCCTGTAATAGTTTTTTTTTTTTAATTTTTATTTTTCAGGTTACTGCATTCATACCCACACCCTCTATCTATGTATAACCCTTTTGAAGGTCATGATAATCATAAAGATTTCAAATATTGTTAGTTATCAGCTCCACATATAGGGATGTGAACAATTTTCTCTTGTTGCATCCCAAGTAATGAGGGTGTGTTTGTGGGTATGGGTGTGTGCTATTATGCATGTGTTATATTGTGTTTCCCTTGTTTACCTTTTTATATCTTTCTTGAGTCTTGGAATTGCAGATCAAATTTTCCATTGAGCTCTGGCTTTTCCATCAGGAAAGACTGGAAGTCCCTTATTTCATTTGTCCTTGGTAAGTCTGCAGGCTGGGGCTTTTTCTCTCTCTGGTGTAGTCTCCTTGTCTGCTCTTAGGTCTGAGCTGTGCAGACCCCACTCGTCCTGTCCAGACACACTGGGCAACCTCCTGGACTGGACCCTGCCACTCTCCATCTTCCAGTGGGCTCCATCACTCCAGAATCCGCTCAGATTCACCCTTTGAGACCTAGTGACCGAGGAGCTCAGAGAGGTTACTGCTTCCTTTCTGCCATCTTGGCTCTGCCTCCTGGGGCTCTTTTTCAAGATGTGATCATTTTAATATTTCCATTTCTATTTTGCCCTCTGGTAAGGGTAATTTTGCTTGAGAATTTCTTGAAAGATGAGGTCTGTGCTCCTTTTTTTTTCTTCATGGATTTCAGGTAATCCAATAATTTTTAAATTATATCTCCTGTATCTATATTCTAGGTCAGTGGTTTTCCCCATAAATATTTCACATTGCCTTCTATTATTTTACTTGTTCATATCTGCTTTATGATATCTTGATTTATCCAAAACTCATTGGATTCCTATTATTATTATCTAATTTTGAAGGATTTTTTCTCTTCTGTGAGCTATTGAAATTACTTTTCCATACAGCAAATTCAGCTTTTTAAGACATTCTTCTCCTCATTAGATTTTTGGTCCTCTTTTGCCATTTGAGCTAATCTGTTTTAAGGTATTATTTTCTTCAGTATTTTTGGGTCTCCTTTATCAAGCTATTGACTTGCTTTTTATGATTGTCTTGAATCATTCTCATTTCTCTTCCCAATATTTCCCCCAATTCTCTTACTTGGCTTACAAAGTCACTCTTGAGCAACTCCATGACCTCAGTTCATGTTTTCTTGGGAGCATTTGATGCAGAAGCTCTGACTTTATTCCATTACTATCATTTCATACTTTAATTCTTTTTGTCTCTAAAAAAGGAATCTATGACAGGATTTCATTTCCTCTGCTTGCTCATGTTGCCAGAGAGTTACTTTTCTCTTGAAATCTTTGCCATGATAGAACTCTGCTTTCAGAATGTAGAGAGCTTTGTCCTAGATCAATAGTAGTTTTGCAGCTGCCAGAGCAATTAGGAGGGTGCCCTCTCTGTAGCCCCTACAAGCTCTAGCACCTGGCTACACATGGCAGTACCTTCACCCAAGACCAAGAATCGAGATATAAGCAGGTCAAAGAAAGAGTTATTTCCCTCCAAATATTCACTTGTTCCCCATATGATCAGGAGACCAGGAGCTCTGGACATAGCCATGCAGTAGTAGCTGAGGCCACTGTGCCTCTGCCATTTCTTGCCCTGGGGACACAGGCCAGACAGTGCCTTTTTGACCCCCTTTTCCAGCAGAGTTCCCAAATGACCTTTTCCTTGATCTTTGGCATTTACAGGTTGAGAACTCTGGAAACCAGCACAGCTCCTGTTGATTCACTATCCTGAAATCTGCTCTCGAGGCAGCTGGTCGGGGGTGGCCTGGGGTAAAAACCTCATGGCTCAAGCAGGGCTGGGCATGGCTTCCAATTTGGTGTTATACACCTTTACTGGCAGCCTTCAGCAGGGGATTTTATTGTCAGTGTCCCATTGTGGGTTTTGTAGCTCTAAAATTTATTTAGAGTAATTTTGTACATGTATTGAAGGAGGTAGAAGCTGTATCCATGTGGAATTCCTGTTTCTACTCTGACATCTTGTATACACAATCGCCCCTGCCCCCATTCAATTTAGTACTAGAAATGTTAGCAGTAGCAATAGGAGAAGATAAAGAAATTGAAGCAATCAAATTAGGCAAAGAAGAGACTAACTTATCACTCTTTGCAGATGATATGATACTATGCTTAGAAAATCCTTGAAAATCAATATTGATTTAGAGCATTTTTTCATATGATTATAGATATTATTAATTTCTTGCTCTGAAAACTGCCTGTTCATATTTGACTGTTTATCAATTGGGTAATGACTTGTATTCATATAGATTTGATTCAATTCTCTGAATATTTTAGGAATGAGGCCTTTATCAGAGATAATTGCTTGTAAAAATTCTTTCCCAATTTTCCACTTCTCTATCAATCTTGGTTATATTGGCTTTATTTGTACATAACTTTTTCATTTAATTTAGTCAAAACAAACTTTTTTTGCCTTTCATAATGCTCTCTAACTCTTGTTTGGTCATAAAATGTTCCCTTCTCCATAAATCTGACAGGTAAATTATCTCTTGCTCCCCCAGATTGCTTACAGTATCAGCATTTATACATAGATTATGTACCCATTTAGACTTGATTTTGTTATAGGGTGCAATATATTGGTCTATGCCCAATTTCTGCCAGAGTGTTTCCCAGTTTTCCTAGCAGTTTTTGTCAAAAGTGAGTTCTTATTCCAAAAACTGGGGTCTTTGGGTTTATCAAGCAGTAGATTTCTATAGTCATTGATTGCTGTGCCATATACACTTAGTCTATTCCACTGATCCACTACTCTATTCCTTAACCAATGCTAAGTAGTTTTGATGACTCTTTCTTCATAATACAGATTAAAATGTGTTATGGGTTAGGCCATCTTCCCTAGTATTTCTTTTAATTAATTCCATTGATATTCTAGGCCTTTTGCTCTTCCAAACAAATTGTGTTCTATATTTTTCTAGCTCTATAAAACAACTTTTGGGGAAATTGTTTGGTATGACATTAAATATGTAAATTAGATTTGGTAAAATTGCCATTTTTATTACATTAGCTCCACCTAATCATGAGTAACACATGTTTTTTCCCAATTATTTTCATCTAGCTTTATTTTTGTGAAAAGTATTTTGTAATTGTGTTTATATAGGTCCTGGTTTTCTTTTGGCATGTAAATTACCAAATATTTTATAGTATCCAAAGAAACTTTAAATGGGATTTTTCTTTCTATCTCTTGCTGTTGGATTTTGTTAGAAATATATAGGAATGCTGACAACTTTTATGGAATTATTTTATATCCTGTTACTTTACCAAATGTATTTATTATATCAAGTTTTATATATCCTAGTGCCAGTATTTCCGAGTTACATGTAAAAAAAATAACAGTTGTTTTTAAAACTTTGATTTCCAGATTATTTTCCTTTTTCCCCACTCACCCACCTTCATCAAGAAGAAAATGAATTCAATGTAGGTTTTACATGGGTAGCTATGAAAAATGTTTCCATAGTAGTCATATTGTAAAAGACTAAGTATATTTCCCTTCACCCTGCCTGGCCCCCCACTTTTTCTTATGTCTACTTTGACCCTTGCCTTATCAAAAGTGTTTACTTCTAAGTGCCCTCTCCCCCAATCTGCCATTCCTTTCTATTATTTTCTCTCTTATCCGCTTCCTCCTAGTTTCCTCTGGGGTAAGATACCCAAATGAGTGTGTATGTTATTCCCTCCTTAAGACAAATCCAATGTGAGTAACGTTGAACCTTTCTCTTACACCTTTCTGTTCTTCCCCTCCATTATAGCAGTTTTCTCTTGCCTCTTTTATATGAGATAATCAATCCTATTCTATGTCTCCCTTTCTCCTTTTCCCAATATATTCCTCTTTTTCATCTTAATTTAATTTTTAGATATCATCCCTTCATATTCAACTCATCCTGTGCCCTCTCTCTATGTATACACGTATATACTAATAAATATACACTCACATATATCTTTATATACACATGTCCTATCCAGACACATATGAATTAATGTGTATACATGTACACATACATACATGCACCTATATAATCCCTTCAACTATCCTCAGTCTGAGAAAAAGTCTCATGAGTTACAACTATGGTTTTTCCATGTAGGATTGTAAATAGTTCAACTTTAAAAATTCCTTGTGATTTCTTTTTCCTGTTTATCTTCTCATGCTTCTCTTGGTTTTTGTATCTGAAAATCAAATTTTCTGTTCAACTCTGGTCTTCTCATCCAGGATGCTTGAAAGTCCAATATTTTGTTGAATAACCATATTTTTCCCTGAAACATTAAACTGAGTCTTTCTTGACAGGTCATTCTTTGTTTTAATACTAGCACCTTGGACTTCCACAATATCATGTTCCAAGTCATTCCATCCCTTAATTTAAAAGCTACTAGATCTTGGATTACCCAGATTTTTTTTTTTTTATCTTACTCAAATTGTTTCTTCCCAGATACTTGTAATATTTTCTCCTTGCCCTGGGAACTCTGGAATTTGGCTACAATATTCCTTGGAATTTTCTTTTTGGTACCTTTTCTCAAGAGGTGATCAATGAATTCTTTCCATTTTTATTTTACCCTCTGGTTCTAGAATATCAGGGCTAATTTCCTTGATAGTTATTTTTTTTTTTATTTTTAGAGAGAGAAAGTAGGGCAATTGAGGTTAAGTGACTTGCCCAAGGTCACTCGGCTGTTTTTTGTGTTAAATGCCTGAGGCTGGATTTGAACTCAGGTTGTCTTCACTCCAGGGCCATTTCTCTATTCACTGTGCTAACTAGCCGCTCCACAAATTTTTTGAAGGATGATTTCTAGGTTCTTTTTTTTTTGATCATGTCTTTCAGGTAATCCAATAATTTTTAAATTATCTCTCCTGGACACATTTTCCAGATCATTGGTTTTTCCAATGAGATATTTCACATTGCCTTCTATTTTTTCCTTTGTTTGAATCTGTTTTATCCTATCTTGATTACTCATCAACTTATTAGCATCCTTTTGCTCCAATTGAATTTTTAAGAAATGTTTCTCTTCTGTGGGCTTTTAAAATTCTTTTTCCATTTGGCCCATACTGCTTCTTAAGGCATTCTTCTCCACATTGGCTTTTTGGGCCTCCTTTGAAGCCCATGTTTTAGGCTATTTGAGTTAGTCTATTTTTTTGAGGTGCTATTTTCTTCAGTATTTTGGGGGTATCTCATTTAGCAGGCTATTGACTAGCTTTTTATGGTTTTCTTGCATCTTTCTCATTTCTATTCCCTATTTGTCCTCCAACTCTCTGACTTGAAATTCAAATTCCCTCTTGATCTCCTCAATGGCCTGTGACCAGATCATATTTTTTCTTGGAGGCTTTTGATGCAGGAGTTTTGATTTTATTGTCTTCTTCTGGTTATATGTTTTGATCTTTTTTGTACCCCAAATAAAGTATTCTATAGTCTGGTTGAACATCCTGTTTGCTCACCTTGCCAGCCAATTATTTGACTTTTAAGATCTTTGCCATGGTAGAACTCTTCTTCCAGATTGGAGAGTTCTGTGTCCCAAATTTCTGGGGTTTTGCGAAGCTATTGAGGGAGTGCTTTTTTTTCCAGGCCCCTGCCTCAAAACTCTGAGGAGGACTTTCTCTCCACACCCTCAACAAGCTCTGCCACACCAGCACCTCACCCCAGGACCACCACCCAACACTGCAACCCAGATCCAAGGACGGCAAAGCAAGAAGATCATGCCTCAGTCCCAGCAGAGATATTCCTTCAAATTCCTTCCTGACAGTCTGTTGTTCCCCTTATGATCTGTAAGCAGGT
>WOXC01003291.1:0-42451 GCA_011680675.1 Gymnobelideus leadbeateri
ACTTTTATTTATTAAAACTTTTTTGGGATATATTTTGTTTTTTACACCAGTCCTTTTCTGGCAAAACTCTTACTCCTCTTGAACAAAGAAAAAAGTTATGCAAAACTGACAGTATATGCAACATTCCACACACATAACCCCCCACCTTTCTACCAAGAGGAAGGGAGTTTTATCGTATGCTTCTGGGATGTGGCTTATGTTTTACTGAAACTGTTTCCTGGATTCTAAGCAATGTTTAAAGTTTTCCTAGTAGTTCAAGAAATCAATAATAGGTAATACAGTATGGTGGAAAAAGCATTGGACTAAGAATCAGGACACCTGGCTTCTAGTGTTAGTAGTTATTTGAGTGGCTTCTTTCTGGGCCTTAGTTTTCTCCTTTGTATAGTAAGGGAGTTGGCCTAAAGCATGTTTAACATTCTAGAACTCTGAGAATATCCTTGACATACCCCACTGTCCTCCCCTCCGGTCTAGTCATAATTCACTTGACCCAATGCCAGAAAGTACAAATGCAAAGTAAAATAAAAAAAAATCGGTTTTAAAAATACATTATCTAAGAACAACAGAATCCAAATAAATTAGTTGTGGACCCAGGAACTTTCAAAGTGAGTCATGTGTTCTGAACTTCCAAAGAGCCTGTTTCAGTTGAAGTATATTTAAAATTTAAACTCCCCGACACACACATTTCCCTTGCCAATATAAATCTTCAGCAGGTCTCCATTCTTAAACCAAATTTTATTCCAGCAAGGTTTGCCTTTGGAATTAATCAAGTGGCCTTGTCATATTCTAGATGAGGCAAATGTCATGTTTCAGGAGTTTAATATAGAAGACCATACTTAAAAAATAAACAGAAAACATGGATGAGGGGTTGGAGATGAGGGATAGGGGATAGAATCTCAGACCACTAGCTCATTGCTATAAATCCCACAGTACCATCCTCTTACCCTGAAGGAAAAACAAAGTTGTTTCTTTCCATTGGGGAAAGAAGACTGATTCAGCATAAAACCCATGAATATACATCTTAGGTCAAGCCAAAATTTCTAGGACCAAGCCCTTGATAGTCTTCTAGGGATATGAAACAACTAGTTGTTTGTCACTAGAAATGTCCAAGGTCGGGGTGGATGACTCTCTGAAAGAGAACAGATTTCTGCTTTGGGCAGATGTAGGATTAGATGATCACTCTGGTAGCTTCCCTTACTGAGATTCAATTATTCTCCTTCAGTTGATCTCATTCAGCCATCCAAATCAAGCAAATCCAGATGGTGGGGGAGAAGGGGATGGAGAGGAAAATAGTTTGGTAGTGTGTAGACAAAACAACTGGGGATTAAATGATCATTTAACTTCTTTAATGGTACTTACATTGTTGTTAATGATACAATAAATACATCAAGACAACAGGGTCTAGAATTCATGGATGGGGAACCCACAGCCTCAAGGCCACATGTGGACCTCTAGGTCTTCAAGTGTGGCCCTTTGAATGAATCCAAACTTCACAGAACAAATCCATTTTATTTTGTGAAGTTTGGATTCAGTCAAAGAGCCACACTTGAGGGCCTAGGGCCATTTGTGGCCTTGAGACCATGGGTTCCCCACCCCTGGTCTTAGTTTACGAAAGTTAGCTCCAATTTCTACAAAATAAGATAACTGATCTTGATGATCTCTAAGATTCCTTTTGGTTTTAAAATACTATGATCTGCATTCTAATATTTTGCTATCTAAGGGCACTTATAGCTCTAACACTGTATACTTGAAGACCCCTTCCCTTCAGATTGGGAATATCAAAGAACAAAAAAAGATAGCGGACCTCTGAATAATCTCTGTCAGCTTCTGAGAACTCAATTAGTATGAAAAACTGGGCTCAGAGTAATGTAAGATGTAAAAACGAAGAAACTTCCACTAAAATCCTGTTACAATTTCTTTAGGCAACAAACTACTATATAGATCACTTCTAATTCCATCAAAGTTTTCCAAGTATCAATTCATATATGTGTATATATGTGTAGGTATATATATGTATGTGTGTATATATATATAATATATATTTATATATGAAAGTTTTTATAAAATTGTCCAATTTCCCTTCCGTTAGCAGGTAGAAAGAGTTGATCAGATCTCCTTCTTATCCCATCTGGACAATATCATTGTTGCATTTTGAACAGGTCAGGAAATCAAAGAGAAGCCTGCTTAACATAATTGCTATGTTCTGGAAACAACCTGAGCCCATGTTCCTAATGATAGTCTGACAAGGCATGAAATGCTGTGAGGAGACAAAAACAAACAAAAAATAATTTACTCTTTGGTGCAGTGTATGTTGGATCCCATCTTGGTCTGGAGATGAGGGTGAGCCTGAGGAGTGAGTTTCCTAGATATCCTTTGGAAGTATGGGGTGGGACATAAGTTGTTTAAACTCTGGGTCTCAATCTGCTCATTTCTAAACTGAGGGGCTTGGACTAGCTGGCCTCTAAGGTCCCTTCCAGTTCTAAATCTATAATCATATGATCTAAGTATATTGTGTAGGGTAAAGAGGACTGACCTTAGAGTCAACAGACATGGCTTTGAGTCTTAGCTCTGCCACTAACTGGCTATTCAACCTTGGGCAAAAAAGCTCTAGAGGTCATTTGCTCAACTGTAAAATGGGTGCATTAATTCCTGTCTTGCCCTGCCTCCATCCCAGGGCTATTGTAAGAACTGGATTAAATGATGCCTGTGACAGAACTTTGAAAACCTTGAGGTAATACATGTTTCAACTATGATTATTGTTAATTTTAGGGAAGGGGGGGGCATAGAGCATGTTCTGTTAGAACCCGAACTTATTACCACTGATGAATCTGCTCCCCTTGGGGAGGTGGAGACTCCTCAGATGTTCGCCTTAGGCCCTAGCTGAAGAAGGGACAAGTGGCAGGATTTTCACTTGACAGAAGAGAAAATTTAGACCTAGGAGTGTTAAGTGATGGGCTCGTTTTCACTGAGCTGCTTCAAAACAGAGCTGAGAGAACAGATTAGATCACAGATCACAGAACCACTAATTGTAAATGCCAAATGCTAATTTCAGGACCTGGTGCTGGACAAGGGATTAGACCATCAATAAAAATTTATTAAGTGCCTACTATGTGTTGGGCCCTGTACTAAGTGCTGAAGATACAAAAAAAAAAAAAAGGACAAAGAAGCTAATAAAGGACAAATAGAAATACCTAGAAAATCAGGCCCCATGGTCCTGGATCTCATTTGAACAGTCATGATCTAACTGAGGAGGTCCTATAGCATTTAGGGGTTTGATGGAATTAGTGCTCACAGACAGGAGCATCTGGAGGAAGGCAGCATCTTTAGCAATGGTTTTTAACCTGATATCCATCAACCCCCAAGGAGCCCCATGGATAGATTTCAGGAGGTCTGTGATCTTGGATGGGAAAAATATATATCTTTATTTCTATGTAATTAGTTACCTTTGTAACCCAATATATTATATGTATTAAAAAACATGATTCAGAGAAAAACTATTTATTTATTTCATTTATTTGAATTATATTATATTTAATTATTTTTTAAAAAACATGATTTATAGGTTTCATCTGGTTGCTATATGGGTTCATGACACAAAAAGGTTAAGAATCTCAGATTCCCTCTTCTAATTGGAAGGTGGGCAAGGCATCTGGGAAAGTGGTGATTGCTGAGCATAAATCTCCCTGTTATTTGTCTTTCTTCTTATCAAGAATCAGAGGTTTGTTGAATAAAATATCTGGGTGGTGGCATCCATTAAGGAAACATGCACAATCTTCACATGTTCAGATGAGACACTTTGTTGGAAGATAACCTTTAAGGCTGTGTTTTGCTCTACTGAGTCGAATGTTACTTGATAATCAACCAGCAGTCAGCACTGTGGGATCTTGTACGCTTTCAGTCAATCGCGTGGCTGGGAAGATGTGGTTCACTGGAGAAAATCATTGACAAAAGCCTGGCTGTTCCTTTCTCATATTTTCTAAAGAATGTTTTTTAAACACTAATATTCTTTCAATGATGCTTTATGGCTGTAAATCATGAGACACAAGAATTTCTTAACAATCAAAATTGTGGGTGACTGGAAGGATAATACAGAGAGATATGCCAGGTAGGTATAAGACTTAGGTTGTCTCAAGGATATTACTAGTGCTAACTTGTGGATAAGAAGTGGCAGAGAAGGTATTATCCAGGAATGTATGATTGGAAAAAGACGTGGGTTGGTCATAGAACATGAACAAGGGGTAATGAATGGCCAGCCTGAGTGTTGTACTGCTCTTTCCAGAATGTAAAAAGGCCTAAACAAAGGCTTCAGGCACATTGGAGGGAACCTCTTTGGAGAATTTATGGGAGGAGATGGACATTAAAAGCTCAGAATAAAAATATGTAGATGGGTTGTGATTGGTATTCTGGGTGTGGTCTATATCACTGATCCACAGAAACGTTTAATTCAAAGATGTTTGATAACAACTGATGTTGAAAAAACACTACACTGGAAACCTAGATGGTAATATAATTAGGAAGATTCTCAGATGGGTAATAATTATATACACTGTCAATTACTGGGTCATGTTATTGTCAGCTAGAGATAGTACCAAGTAGGACTGCCTTCACTCCTCCTTGGCCCAGAAAGCACCACCAACATTCCTGCCAATCAATCCTTTCCCCTTTTCCCTTCCTGGCTGGACATTGACTTTCAGAGAGAATCTACAATCCCCTCCCCTATTTCTTTCCCCACCATCATCATCAGTTGCAACTCATTGGCCTGGCAAGACATCCTGAGAGAGAGCCAGGAGGTAGCACACAGCAAGCAAGTCAAAACAAACCACCTTCCCTAGGACCCTGGTGAAGACAACTGAGTACTCAGAGCCCCAAAGCCCCAGAAATTGCAGGGCTCCAGTCTCTGGTTCTGCTTCCAACTTAGCCACTACAGCCTTCATTAAGGGGAGAAATCCTACTGGAAAATGGACCTGTCAACCTCACAGCCATCAACAGCAACTGCTGACCAGCTGCCACTGACAGGAAAGTAAGCTCCAAAGCCCTAGGAATAGCAAATGCCTCCCTACAACCATCATTCAGGATCAATTCTTGTGAGACTGGACCTACCACCAGTCTGTATATTCTGCAGACCCTTCCTCCTAAGCAGCCACAGCTACTGAAGACCAGGAAAAGAAAGTTAATCCCACTAAATTGCCTTGGTATTGTTAAATACTTCAACATCATAGATAGATGTGTTTTTTATCAATGGAAATAAGATGGAAGAAGATGCATGACCCCCTGCATTGCTGTTGCATATGAAGGGCCACTGGACCTTTCCACTTGACTTGAAGTTGAAACCTCTAATAAGTGTTATCTCATGTGAGCTCCTTGAAAACAGGGCTTGTCTTGCTTTTCTATTTGTATTTCCTGAACTTACTAGAGTACTTTATACATAGTAAGCACTCAGTAAGTACATGCTCATTCATTCATTCATTCATTCCATGTTAATTCAGAGGGATGTCTCTAGTGACCTGCCTGAAAACTCTGTTCTCTCCTTTGCACTCACAGAATCTTAGAGTTTGGAAAGCGCTTCAGAGAGCATTTAGTCTTGGTCTTACCCAAATAGGAATCTTTGCTGTAGCATCCTTAGCAAGGGGTCACATGCCCTGATTGGGAAGCAAGCTCATTCCTGAGGGAGTTCAATTTACTAAACAGGTCTAATTGATAGGAAGTTTTTTTCCCCCTATATTGAGCCAAAATCTGATGCTGGTAACTTTCACTTGTTACTATTAGTTTTTCCCCCTGTAGTCAAGCAGAATCAGTTTAATCCTTATTAGGATTATGTGGAACAGTGGATAGAACCCTGAGTATAGTGAGGAAGATTTGAGATCAAATCTGGTTTTAGGTACTTACTAGTTGTGTGACCCTGAGCAAGTCAAATAATCTCTATATGCCTTAATAATAGCAAAGTCCTGGGGGTTGTTGTGAGGATCAAATGAGGTATTATTTATAAAGTGCTTATTACAGTGCCTGGCACGTGGCAGATGCTTAATAAATGAATCTTTCCTTCCTTCCCTATGGGCAGAGCCCATAGGAAGCTGGGAATCAGAGCAGTTAGAGCTGGAGGGAGGAGAGGAAGCACCCAGGTAGAGAGCTAGGCTTGTAAGTGGTGGTTTGTGGGAAGGCTAAAGGATGGTATGGTTCTCTGGTATGTTATGGTGTATTAAGTTCTATGCTGCTATGATAGATTCAGTTTTCTGGTGCTGGGATTTGGTTTTCTGGTGTCTGAATAAATGTTTTGCTTCTGTCTTCTCTATGGAGAGTCTGTTATATTTTGTGATTGAGACCTATGTCAGCATATTTACAGTTGCTGTTGGTGCTGTGAATATTGCACTGGTGATATAACTATAGATGACCTATAAGGCCCTTCTGGCTCTAAATCTAAGACCCATGATACTCTACATGTGAATTATTATTTACATAGACAAGAGGTGGGCAACCTGTGGCCTTCTACATCTTTGGGTGAAACCTTCTGACTGAGTCCAAGTTTTACAGAACAAATCCTCTTATTAAGGGATTCGAGGACCTAGAGATCCACGTATGGCCTTGAGGCTGTAGGTTCCCCACTCCTGACACAGATCATTTACACAGGATAATGAATAGTCTACAGTATATAGTGTAATGCCTTGAATAAAAGTCAGTGTGTCTATGTACAGTAAATGGACTAATAGTACATATTGATGGATTTATGATTGCATCCTACCATCTGTGTAGATTAGAATTAATCTGTGCCTTTTCATTCTATATAATTATTATTAATGTCCTTCCATGAATGGAGGCTCTATCTTAACAGTCACTCACTTGGTAAGCTCATAAGCCACCATGGGTTCAATGATCATCTCTATGGAAATGACTATGGGACTGATTATACATAGTACTAGCCTTTCTCTTGGGCCCCAGTCCTCATCACCCATGAAGCACTTCAAATAGGGTGTCCCAAAGGTATCTCAAACATCTCCCCTTCTTTATGCTATCAAAGCTACTATTATCCTTTCAGTTCTCCAGATTTGCCATCTTAGAATTACCCTAGATCTCACTCCGGATGCAATTGGTTGCCAGTCTTTTATCTCTGCAACATCTTTTATATCTCTATATATCTATCTCTCTCCTTCTCTCCATTCACCCTGCCACCCCTCCCCCTATTTCAGAATATCATCACTTCTTATCTATTCTATTATAAAATATAACAGCCTCCTAATTGATCTCCCTGCCTCAAGTCTCTTCCTATTCCAATTCACCCTCCACACAGCTGCTAAAGTGCAGGTCTGACCATGTTACCCCATTCCATTACCTCCCACTTGCCCTAACTAATGAACTCCAATGTTTCCCAATTACCTCTATGCTCAAATATAAACTCCTTTGTTTGACTCTTCATGGAATCATTTCAGATACTGTCACCAGTAGGGGACCTTTCCTGTTCCTCCCAATTGCTAGAGTCTTTCCCTCTAAGGTTACTTTCTATCTACTGTATATGTGTCTTTTATATGGAAGCACCTAGGAAACTAGTGGACAGCTTGTTGGATTTGGAGCAGGGAAGAACTGAATTTGAATCTTGCCTAAAACACTTAGTAGCTGTGGGACCCTGGGTTAGTAACCATCTCTTAATGCCTCAGTTTCTTTACTGTAAAATCTACCTCCCAAGTCTTACTGTGGGGATAAAATGAGACAATATATGTAAAGTACTTTAAAAATTTCATAGTGCCATATCAATATTAGCTACTATTATTACTACTATATATTATTGACATATACCTATATAAGACCATGTTGCCTCCCTCATTAAAATGTAAGGTCCTGGAGAGCAGGAACTATTTTCCCTTTGTGTTTGTAGTCAACAGTGCCTTTTACAGAGTAAATGTTAATGAAACAATAATTTGATGGATTGTCCATACAACTGTATGTCATAATCTGGACAATGGAGTTTCTGTGTGTGTGTGTGTGTGTGTGTGTGTGTGTGTGTGTGTGTGAGAGAGAGAGAGAGAGAGAGAGAGAGAGAGAGAGAGAGAGAGAGCGAGAGAGAGTGTGTGTGTGTGTGTGTGTGTCTGTGTGTGTGTGTGTGTATCACTAGAACATGGTCTTAAGAGTGGTTGTGGATTTCATTGAGGAGGTTCTGTGGTAATATGAGATTTGAAGCAATGAGTATTAAAAGTATTAAATATAGTGTAATGATTTATGTAGAGAATATAAGATATGAAACAGCATTTGGTTTGCTTTGTGTAGTTAATATTCTTTATATAGTTCATAGTAAATAAATTTAATAATTAATAGCTTGTATATGCCATACAGTTACTAGCCTATATACAATATATGTACTGTAGTTTTAGTTAAGTGGAGAGCCTAGAAGTCAACCACCTGGACTGGAAGAGGCACAGCATCATTATTAGAGAGAATTAGATGTTAAGGGTAGAAAAGGAAGAAGGTTAGGCTGTTTTGTGGCCAGTCTGACTGGGCTTTGCTTCCCACCATAATAAAAAAAGGATTATCACTTCAGCTTATTTACCTGTCTTGAAGGGATGAGCTTTCAGAACATGGCACCAGTCAGGGCATGTGAGTCTTACATACATGGTCTAGAAAAGGTTTCTACAATCTGTTCTTAAAGCTCCCAGTGACACTGGTGCACAGTTCTTAAACTTTTCAACTTCTCTTTATCACTTTGTCAGAGCAGGTTTCTGCTCTTCCAGGCATGGACAATGCAATCTATGTTCACTGTTCTCACTGTCTCATGTTCAGTCATCTTCTTTCCTCCTCCTCCATTCTATCTTTTGACATATTATGTTTTAAGGTCTTTTCTAACTCTAGCACTCTATGTTCTTTGTTCTCCCATTTTAAGATTCTATGGGTAGTACCCCACAAGTATATGAACTGACACTCACTGGATCACACTGCTATTATCATTTTAGGAACATCAGACATTTTTTGCTGATTTCCTACACCCCCCATTACTCTCTTCCCTTATGGGCCCTCATGACAATGAGTACCAGATTAAAATAAGACGTTAGTCTGTCCATGGATTGCTTTTCTACCTCAAGACTCCTAACCCAGGGAGAATTGGACTGCCCAAAGACTATAGCAATCCTGAAGCACCCAGGTATAAAAGTATTCAATAAAGATGGATCAATTCAAAAAGATCAAAGGATGCTGCAGAGAAAAACAGATCGATAGGCTTATCACTCCTGGTCTCTGGGACCTCCCAGTATTTGTTCCACACCAATAAAGCACAAGTTCTCCTTGTAAATCACTAGGCTGCTGAAGAATAGTCCTAAACAGATGAGCCAATAGCTGCATATGGCCAGAAATCCTTTCTCCTCCTTGTCCTTAACAAAGGGCCTCATTCCAGATGCTGGCTCTAGATAATACTACTTTGTCCCTGCTGCCTATACTTACTAACTCATCTATGCAACGCAATGAAAACATACTAAAAAGCACTCTTCCTTCTCCATCACAGAGGCCCTAGTGTTTTCTTCCAGCCATCAGAACTGAACCTTGGCTTAAAATCAAAGATCTCACTCTCCTCTCCTTAGTTTTTTATCTTCCTCATTTAATTCTCTCTCATCCTTGTTAGTGTTCCTGTCAGGCCAGGTTGTCAGCCTCAAGTCCCTCGAGTATGAATTAAAAGAAGGAAGTTTCAGTGGTGCAATTTGAGGCATCAGCTGTTCTTGGGATGGACTTTCATGAGAGAAGACAAGATCTGAAGTTGGGCAGCATGATATTTGGAAAAGTATTTTTTTTTTCTGAATACATGGGTAAGAGACTAAGATCACCGTTTATAGGCTCTTGGACTACAGAAAGCTAGAACTGGAAGGCAGCTTGGAGATGATTTAGTCCAATCCCCTCATATCACAGACAAGAGAACAGAGGTTCAGAGAGGTCTTGGTCCATTGCTCTTGGTTTACATTTAAAAAAATATTTATGGCAAGAGTTTTTTTTCTTTCTTTCAGATTGGACTAATGATTTAGAACTGGCTCACGGAAAACTTGTCAAATCTACTAGGCTTGCATTTGATGGCACCAATCTCACTTTTCAGTTGAATACTGCAAAGAACCACAGAACCCCAGATTGTCAGAGATGGAAGGATCTTTAAGGATTATGTAGTCCAAACCTTCATTTTGCAGATGAAAATACCAAGGTCTGAAGAGGTCAAGAATACACTGTAGTAAGTAAAAGAACTATAAGTCACTCTCCTAAAGGGGACTTTCAAGAAAGAATGTAAAAATCATTTTTGCTATTGTGTAAATAACAGAACAGTGTCTAGTATGCCTTCTCCTATGGCAACTGGAATTTTAACAGGTATCAAAGGCAGGAGTTGTGAACATTTTTTTGTATCATGGACTGCTTTGTCAGTCTAGTAAAGCCTATGGACCCTGTCTCAGAATAATGTTTTTAAATGTACTGGAAAATAAAATAAAAAACCAAAAAAACCAAGTGCCCAAATCCCATGTAAAGAACCCTTGACTAAAGGAATGAAGCTCAGATGGAGGGATTTCAGGGATAAGCAGATACTCAGGGGGATTTGGGAGGGAGAGGTGGAGAGAGACTTGTGCCTTTTTTCCCCCTTTACTCTCTACCCTCTCCTCTCCCTTTTCTTCCTTTCTTTCTCTCCCTGTTTCTCCCTCTCTTTCCACCTCCCGATCCTCCTCTTCCTCTCTCTCTCTCTCTTTCTTTGTCTCTTCACTTTTTTTTCCCTGCTCGGCTTTTTTTTTTTCCTTCAAAAGTCTGTTTTATGAGTATATATTATCATGCACTTCTTTAGATTCAACCTCACATCTCTCCTCCATGGTCTCCTCTCCTCCATCCCAGTTTCTCAGGAGAGGGTCAACATCGGATATAGACTGTAGGACAGGGACTTAGTTAGGCATAAAGTTGCTTTGCCAGAGGGTAAGGGCAGACACTAGAAGTGATTGTATGAATCTGTTTCTGATCAGATGAATAATGCAATACCAACAATATAAAAGTAAGAAAAATATAATTCTGGAATATTATATTTAGAAGGGATCTTAGAATATAGAAAATTAGAACACAGAATGTTTGATGGAAGAGAGACTTTAGACATCACCTAATTTAAATGATCTAGTTTTTAGATGAGAAAATGGGGTTGAAAAAGGTGAAGTGACTTGTCTAAAGTATCAATCTGTGTGTGTTATATATGTAACACACATATACATATGTATACATACACATGTTTACACACATGTATATGTATATATGCACTATATAAATATTGCTATATAGCACATAAGAGCTTAGTGGCAAAACTTGGGTTTGAATCCTGATCTTCTGACTCTTTATTCAAGACTCTTTTGACTACAATATAACAAAAGGGGATGCTTTTCCTGGATGCCCAAACCCAGTTTCACCTTGGTTTCAGGAACACCACAGAAAGAAAACCATCTCTCTACTCATAAACGGAACAGTGCAGTGGAGAGAATGTTAGATTGAAGTCAACAAACTTGAATTTGAATCTTGGCTCTGCCACTTATGACTTATGTGACCTTGGACAAGTCACAAGGCCCTCTCTGGGTCTCAATTTACTTAACTAGAAAATAAGGGTATTAGACTGAAATGTTTCTAAGGCTCCTTCTAATTCTAAATCTACTGTATGATCTGATCTAAGACATAGATTCTAATTTCGGTTCAATTATTCAATTGTTGTATGATCTTGGGCAAATCACTAACAGACTAGGTCTTAGTATCCCAGTCTGCAAAATGAAGGGGTTAGTCTAGATGATTTTTTAATGTTCTGTGTTCCTTCTATATTATAAAGGCCTTCCAGCTCTTATTCAACAATTCAACAAACATTTTCTAAGTGATTGTTATAAGACAATGTGCTAAATATGAGGAATACAATGAAAATGGGAAAATTTCTGCCCTGAGGGCATATGCAATATGTACTCAGGTCAGTATAATTCAAGGTAGGAAGACAGGGGGAAAGGGGAAACAAATCCCCTAGGAATATTTATGTTCTCTATTTTCTTACATTCTAGGTACTAAAGTCTCCTCCCAGCTCTGATGTACTTCACACTAAATGGACTTTGTTCTATGTATCTATAATTAAAAAAAAAAAAGAAAAAGAGAAGCCACTATATTTGAGTAGCAAAGAACAATAGAGAAGAATGACAGATGGTGTGTGATCAAGTAACTGAAGAGGCTCGGTACACAGCTCATTCTGAGATTCTGAAAGCACCAGGTGCCTTGTTTTAATGGGTAGGTGTGGAAAAGTAGAGAGAGTCCCTATCACTGGACAGGCCTAGGACAGTGTAATTGTCACATGACACCTACCTGGGTCAGGCCAATTTGAGATGTTAGGGTTCACTAATCAATGCATATTAGGTCATCCTTTTCAGCTACAGTTTGGACTAAATGCCTTTGGAGAACTTTTTCAACTTGGATTCTATTGATTGCTTTTACCTAAGTATGTGAGTAGAGGGTTGATGAATGGCTTTAGAGGAGGTACCCAAGGCACTTCGAGTCATACCTGTGTTACTCTACCTCTCAGGGGCTATATTAAGAAAAGATTTTGTTATCTGCAAACCTTTATTAAAAATGAGGAGCTGTGATGATCATAAGGTCAGCTCCCTGTTTTAGGTTGGTCTGGACCAAAACCAGATCTCCCAGCAGCAAGGTCTTTCTGCTATATCAAGAAAGTCAAGATGCTTCATTTTTCTGGGCAATTTTCCTTATCTGTAAAATAGGGTCAAAGGGGTTTCCTGAGGGAATCTCTATGGTCTTGCCCAGTTCACTGCTTTGGATAGTTAAGGTCTAGCCTTCAGAGAATAGGTGAAACATAATAATATCAAAGAATAATTTTATCTTCCCAATGATATACTTTTTGACATGTGAAATCAAATCTTCACTCTTAATCCACTCAATCATATGCATGTTTAACAATTGTGGAAGTACATAATTAGTTCAGAAACCCCCATGCCTCTTACTGCTTTGCAAGCAGGCAGAGTGCTGGTGGAGATATTTTTAAAAGGCCTGTATATGTGTAATTACCCTCAAGTCTAGAACTACTCCTGAGGAGCTATTTGGATCTCTTGGGTAAATAATTTACTTTTACAACTTTCCATTAAAGATTAAAGGGAATTAAATTAAAATTAAGATGCATTAGAGTTGGAAAGGAAACTGGAAACAGAGCTGAGAATTGTACTACTTATGGCATACTACTGGTTCACTCTTGCAAAAATACTAGTTTGGTGCTAATTTCCAGATCTGATGACAATTTTTCCACAGTGTTAGCAGCCCTCTTTCCTCTGGCCATTACCAAACAGCTTGAGATATGAACTTCCTTCCATGAGGGAGAGGTAAAGGTCAAGGATGACTCAGGCTGTGAAGCTATGGGACCAGAAGGATGGCGATGCCCTCAAGACATATAGCTTAGAGGGTGGGAGGATTTTTTGGAGGAAGATAATGAGTTTAGTTTTAGACACACAGAATTTGAGATCCTGATGAGATATCTAGATTAAGATGTCCAACAGGGACTTAGCAAGAAGAAACTAGAGTCTGGGAGACAGATGAGACTTGGAAATATAAATTTTAGAATCATCTCTGTAGTAAAAATAATATAATCTAGGGTAGCTGGTAAAATCACTAGGAGAGATGACTAAGGATAAAGGAGAAAGGAAAGAGGAGAGAGAGAGAAGAAGAAAAGTAAGGTAAGAGAGAATCTTGGGGTATGCTACCTTTAGTGGATGGGAGCTGCATGATGAACCAGAAAAGTAATAGTCAGACTGGTAGCAGGACAATCAGGAGAGAGGAGTGCCTTGGGCCCCAAGGAAGAAAGAAGTATATAAGAGGTGGTAGACAATAGACTGAAAGTAGCAGAGAGGTAAAATGAAGACTGAGAAAAGCTCATTGGATTTAGCAGTTGAGAAAAGAGTTTTAGTAGAGTGATGAGATCAGTAGATAGATTATAAGGGGTGGATAAAATAGGAGGTGAGAAATGGAGACAATGAGGGCAAAAGGAGAATGGTGAGCCCAGAGCAGGAATGATGGACTAGATGAGGGAGTGGTAGAGAGATATGAAGTCACAGTGAGGACACAAAGTTGAAAGAGTGATGGAAAGGGAGAGGTGGAAGACAGGGTATTATTATGATTGCGTTCAACTTTATGTAGGAAGCACAGTGCCTGTCATATACTAGGCACTTAATAGCTATTTGCTGACTTATCCAGTGGGTGGCTAACATAGAGTGGAAGTTGGGCTGATGAATTAGGAGGCAGGGGTATTTAAAAAGTTGTCAATGGGCATAATGGTCATTTCATTTTCCAGCTTAAACCTGTGTTTGAGTGCAGGACAGGAAGATCCTAAATTAGATACTAGACTCCTTAAGAAAGGAGGAATTGGGGTGGCTAGGTGGCGCAGTGAGTAGAGCGCTGGCCCTGGAGTCAGAAGGACCTGAGTTCGGATCCAGCCTCAGACACTTAACACACACAAACAAAAACCTAGCCGTGTAACCTTAGGCAAGTTACTCAATCCCAATTGCCCTCCAAAAGGCAAAAAAAAAAAAAAAAAAAAAAAGAAAGGAGGAATCAAAGGACCTGCCTTCATACTCTAACTCTGCTACCTACTCCTTGTGCAACTTTGGATATGGTGTTGCCTTAATTCTCTGGATACCTTTTTTCATCTAAAAAAGAAGGGGGTGAACTTAGATGACTTCTAAGATTCCTTTCCAATCTAATTTCTAAGGTTCTATGACCAGGAGTCCTGTAGATGATTGAGACAAGAATATTAACTGAGGGATAAAGAGTGGAGGTGTCAAACTTGCAGCCAGGAATGAGTGCTGCCCAAACCAGATGAAAATGCAGTTGGGAAATATTTAACAAAATAAATAAAAATACAACATAGATAATGTTAATTTGTGGTTTTCTAAATCAATATATGTGTCCATTTCTATTTTAATTTTATACCACTGATACAGACTGAGACAATAAATGCCAAAGGAAGAGAAGCTACTGGAATTATGGTCACAAAATGATCTGGTTGTGACAAGGAGGATCAAGGAGAATACCTAATTGTTCTCCTGATCTCGAAGACATGAGAGGAATTCCAGACTTAGACAGTGGCCAGAGAACAGGGTCTCCTGGAGACAGCTAGGTTTCCTTCAGTGCTATATGGAAAGAATGTGTGATAAAAACAATAACAACAACTAGGATTAAGGGAAATGTATTAACAATACAGTGGAGATTTCAGAGGCCAAAGAGAAAGTTAGGGCAAAGAAGGAAATGGATTGTGGATAAAGATGGAGAGATAATATGTGTAAAAGGCTTTGTAAATCTTAAGAGTTTAAATGCTAGCTATTAATATGGAAAGAAGTAGCAGAGGAGAAAGATTTCTGCCTCTTCAGACAGTGATTCTGAATCATAGGGATTAGAGGAGCAAAAGGTGAGACCCAGAATGGAGGAAGAGCTAGTTGATCAAGAGTACCAACCCCCAGGGCCAAAGATGACTGAGCAGAACTAGCAAAAGTAAAACTGGTTTCTTTCGCAAAAGAAGACACCCACATATAAAATATTCTTCTGATCACCATATTAGGGATTCCATTCAAATACCTTAGAGGGACCCAGCAAAAGGCAAATCCAATATACTTGATGGCCAGTTGTATTATGCAATGAGTGAATGATTCTAAAAATATGGCAGAATTTCAAATGACTCCTTTCTTTCTCCATCAAATCTCTCACTTTCCATTTCTCTATTGATTTGTTGTTTAGTTTTTCAGTTGTGTCTAACTCTTTGTGACTCCATTTGGGGTTTTCTTGGCAAAGATACCAGAGTGATTTGCCATTTCCTTTTCTAGCTCATTTTATGGATAAGTAACTAAGGCAAACAGGGTTAAGTGACTTGCCCAGGGTCACACAGTTGGTAGGTATCTGATGCCAGATATGAACTTGGGAAGATGAAGTTTCCTGACTCTAGACCTGGTACTCTATTCACTGTATCATCTTTCTTTATTGATAGGTAGGTTGGTAGGTATCTGATGCCAGATATGAACTTGGGAAGATGAAGTTTCCTGACTCTAGACCTGGTACTCTATTCACTGTATCATCTTTCTTTATTGATAGGATCTAAAAAAAGTGAAAGTTGGCCTGAGTTCAAATCTAAATTCAGATACTTATTAGCTGTGTGACCATGAGCAAGTTATTTAACCTCTGTTTGTCTCAGTTTCCTCAGTTGTAAATGGGGAATAGTAATAGCACCCATCTCTCAGAGTTGTTGTGTGGATCAGATGAAACGATACTTATAAAAGTACTCAGCACGGTCTGCTAACACACAGTAGGACCTATATAAATGCTATCATTATATCACCCTAGTGTCATATGTTTGTTCCCTAAATTGTATCAGTTCATGAAGCAGAAATTCTAAGAAGCCCTTTTCTGGTAGCAGCCTTGAGGGGACTTCCCCAGTACTGACGCTTTGGTTATTAACAGAGTCATAGGATTTAGAGAAGGAAGAGACATTGGAGATGAAGTGGCCAAGCTTCTTCATTTACAGAAGAGGCAACTGAGGTTCAGAGAAGGAAACAAATTGGCCAGGGTCACACAGAGAATTCAGTTTTGGAAAAGATAGTCAGTTTCCTTTCATTTTATAGATGAGGAAAGTGAAGACTGGAAAGAAGAAATGAATTGTCGAAGGCCACACAGGCATTAGGTAGAAAACACTGAATTGGAACCCAGATTTATTCTCTGATCCCCAACACAATGGGAAATGATAATAAAAGTTCACATTTCTATGTGTTTATAGCCAGAAGTCATTTTATATCCACTGTCTAATTTCAGTTAGATTCAACAAGCATTTCTTAAACATGTCTTCTGTGCCTGGCACTGTGCTGGGAGCTACCCATACAAATAGTGAAAATGAAACAGTCTCTGGCCTAAGGGAGTTTTCCTCCCACTTTAACTAGTGGGAAATGAAATGTGGACAGATATAAAAATATAAAACATTATAATGACAAAATGGGGTGAAGGCTAACAATTAGGCAAATATCTTGAAGGAAGTGGCACTTGGACTGACTTCTGAAGAGGTCCAGAGATTCTAAGAGAGGAAGGTGAGAAGGAAGTGCGTTCCAGGAATGGGGAACAACCAGAACAAAGGCAAGGATGTCAGAAAGAAAATGGCAGCAGCCCAATTGGGTTAGAACTAGAATGAAAGGCAGTGATGTGTGATCATTGTGGAAAGACAGACTGTACAGACAGTAAAGATAGAGGCCCAATGAGCCTGGATTTCAGTCTAGAAGCAATGGGAGCAACTGAGGCATCTTGAGCGGGACAGTGATGTGGTTAGACCAATGTGCCAATTATGTGAAGAATGAGCTTGAGAGAAGAAATGGATCAAGGGAGACAGATTAAGAGGCTATTGCAAGAGTCTAGAAAAGAGGTGAGAAAGATCTGGATGATGTGGTTGTCATATGAATGAAAAGATGTTGATAGGTATGAAAGATGTAGGACTGATGTGACTTGGCAGACAACGAGATATAGGGGTGGGGCAGAAAGGAAGAGTAAAGTATTGAAGATAACTCCAGGGTTACAATTCTGGATAGCTAAAAGAAGGGTGATGCTTTGATAAAAACAGGGAAAGTAGGAGGAGGGAATGGTTTAACGTGAAATTAAACAAAATGATATTCCCAAAACTGCTCTGAGGGTGTCAGGATGGGAGGCATTATTTCTATTTGAAAGGGTAGAAAATGGATGTTCAAAGAAAGTGATTTATCTAGGGCCACACAACTGCTAAGTGGCACAGAGGGAAATCAAACCCAGGTCTTTTCATTCCAGTGCTCTTTCCATTCTATCTCAGACGAAAGAACACAGATGGGTATCTAAGAATGTGACATCAGGGGCACCAAAAAGCGCTGAATGATCCTTCTCCAAGAATCCCAAATTCTACCACTACTCATTTCTAAAGCAATTATTACTAATTCCAGGGCTAGAAAGGACCTCAGAGGTTATTTACTCTAACCTCCAATACACAATAGGATCTCATATAGCATCCCTAACAACAACAATAATTATAATAACAATAATAGCTATCATTTACATAGCACTTATTAAGTGCCCGACATTGTGCTGTGTTTTATAAATATTTCATTACATCCTGGCTATAACCCCGAGAGGTATGTCTATTTTACAGATGAGGAACCTGAGGCAAACAGTATTAAGTGACTTGCCCAGGGTCACACAGCTAGTGTCTGAGCCCGAATTTTTAACTCAGATCTTCCTGACTCCAGGCCTGATGCTCTAGCCACTTTGCCACTTAGCTGCCTCAATCCTACTACTTCACAGTGTCTCACTATTTCATGATCTAGGACTGCCATTATTAGACAGCATTAGATTATTAGAAAATCTTTATGATGAGCCAAAATATGTTTGTCCCTACATCTTCTACCCATTCACTGGTTGAAGTTTTGTCCTAGAGAGCTATAGAGAAAAAGGCAGGTCCTCCTTTTAGATGACAGTCCTATGATATTTGGAGGCAGAGATCTTGTAGTGCTTCTGATGTAAGAGTCAGAAGATGGATTCCAGTCCTAGTCTGTCAGGTACAAGTTGTATGACTTCTTGTGCTTCACTTTGCTCCTCTATGAAATGGACCATATAAGAAAGGAAGGAGATAGGGACTTGTGTCGGAAATCCCATGAGAAAACTAGATCTCACTTAATATTAGAACATTTCTCTTTGGAATGCTTATGCCTTCCCTTTAGGTGATCCTAATACTCAAGACATCCCCTTGCTTTAGAATATGCCAGCAGCATAATGTAGTAGAAGGGACACTGGTTTGTGAGTCAGTAGAACTAACTGGGTTCTAGTCCCAACTCCTCCAATAATTTGCAATGTATTTCTGGGTACATTACTTCATATTTCTGGGTCTTAGTTTATTTACAAAATGAGTGGATTGGATGAAATGATCTCTAGGGTTTTTTCCATTTCTCACATTCAATGTTACAGCATTCCGTTCAGCTCCAAGTACTATGATGTTGTGATTCTACAGCCACTTTTGCAAATAGTTGGCTTAATTGAAGCCCTGAAGATAATTCATCTCCTTTATCTATTCCCTGCCAGGCAGAGCTCCAACTTCCAAATGAACCTCCCTTAGGTTGCTGGCAATCCTTAGTCTTGCTAATGCAAGTCATCCTTTTTTCCTTGTTGGTGTGGATCCACTTCCTCCTCCTGAGTCACCAAAGTCCTAAGGGTAGGGGGACATGGAGAGCACTTAAAAAATCTGTTGTGCTAAGAGATGGGGAGAAGGGTTATGGGAAGGACACAGTATGTAGTGATTTGGACAGAATGAAGGGTGAGCTTCCCTATGGGATAAGCTGAAGTGGAAGGAAGAAAGTTTCTGATAACGTATGCCATTTGGTCCTTTTAACTTTTCAAAGAACTCTTTCATCTATTAGACCATTTCAGTCTCATGATTTGGCAGAGCAGAGATCATTCTTATTTTACATAAGAGGAAACTGAAGCCCAGAGGGAAAGGTGTATGGTATAGTGGAAAGCTTATTAGGCTTAGAGTTAGCAGACTAGAATTTGGGATAATAAGATCTAGATCCAAGTCCTAGCCCTGCTCCTTACTAGCTGCCTAAGCTTGGGTTACTTACTTCATTTCTCTGGGCCTCAGTTTCTTCTTTATAGCATGGGACGTGGACACTAAGTGATCTGTGAGGACATTTTCAGTTCTAACATTTTGTAATTCTAGGGAAGTCATACAATACATTAGATCCAAATCCAAGACTAGAATCCAGATTCCCAGCCCATTATTTCACTATGTTGTACACATCTCAATCAACAAGCAAGCATTTTTAAAATGCATCCACAATATGCCACGTACTGCATTAGGTGACAAGAATATAGATACAAAGTAGAGACAGTCCTTGCCTTTAAGGATCTTACCTTCTACAGGAGAAATAAAACATTCACAGAAAAATACATATTGGCTATTTACAAAACAAATACACAGTGATTTGAGCCTGGAGAAAATCAGGAAAAGTCACTAGAAGAAAGTGGCACTTGACCTGAGCCTTGAAGGGAGCCAAGAAATAGAAGTTCAGAAAAGTGCAGGTGAGGAAACAGCACATTGCAGGAATGGGGGATACATCCTGTACAAAGGCTGTGTTCATAAACCTGTGATCTTAAAAATATAAGTAAGATTATGAAGATCATAAGTATTATATGTAAATTATGAGTCAGTTGGCTAAAAATGATGATCTATGGGGCCTTTTTCTATAGAGTGTAGATCAAGCATATCCATGGCTTGCTTTTGGGAATACTATTGGAACAATTCAGAGGCCTAGTTCAGGTGTATATTCCAGATGGCTAAAGACTATTGGAAGCTTCATCTTCAGATTAAAGGGTAGCACTTTACTTGTAGGGCTGTGATGTGAAAGAGAGATTATGCTTGTCTTCCTTGGCCCCAGAAGGCAGAACTAGGAGAAAAGTAGAGAAGTCATGAAGAGACAGATTTTGGCTCTTTTAATGAAAAACTCCTTAATTACTTATTGAGAATAATGTAGAAGGAATTTTGCATAGGGCAAAGTATTAGACTAGATGCTTTTTGAAGTCCATTTTTTTTTTGTTTAATAGATGTTTATTGACCATTCAGAGACCAGGCTTCTACCGGAGATCCTGGATTCGCAGCTCAGACGGAGATGGAGGGGCCAGACCTGCCCTAGGCCTGGTCTCAGAGCACGTCCTTGGCGCTCTCTCTTTGCACAAGGTCTTCTATCTCCTTGGTCCAGCCTAGGGCCTTCACCAGAGTGTCCACCCCGCCAAGGATGTCCCCCAGCAAGGTCACATCATTCTGCCGAGGCTGCCAGGCAAACAGTCCCACGAGCTCGCGATTTATCAGCACTCGAGGGACAGACCTTCTGGCCACTTGGGACAGGCTAGCAAAGGGCTCCACCTCCAGAGAGGTCCCAATGACGAGAAGCAGATCTGCCATGGGGAAGTCAGCCATGTGCAGGAAGAACCTTTGTGGGAGCTGCTCCCCAAAGAAGACGATGTCAGGCTTGATAACCCCTGTGCAAACGGGGCAGCGGGGGATCCTGTCTGCCATCACATCCACATGAAATTCTTCCCCTGGAAATGATTGCCGGAAGACAGTGCAGGTGGCAGAGGCAAAGGTGCCATGTGCCTCCACCAGTTTTGTAGCAGGGATGCCAGCTGCTCTCTCAAGCCCATCGATGTTCTGAGTGTAGAGTCGCAGAAGCAGCCCCTTGTCATGAAGCAGGCGAAGAAAGTAATGGGCCAGGTTAGGCCTGTAGCTCCCAGGATAGAGCTCTTTGGCCAGGGTGAAGAAGGGTTTGGGATTGTGGAAGAAGTAGTCCAGTTCAAATATGGCTTCAGGATAGGGAAGATCATACTGCTCCAGGTTGCTATAGAGGCCACTACCTGGAGACCTGAAGTCCGGGATCCCACTGGGGGTACTGATCCCAGCACCCACCATGACCACCACCCTCTGGCAGGCTTTGGTCCGAATCATTTCTGCTATGTCCTGCAAGGAGAGCTTCTCTCCTCCACGGCCACCTCCTGCTCCACAGCCCCCAAAGGCCCCCGAAAAGAGGCAGTCACGCTTCTCAGTCAGGGAGTTTTGCTGCCGAGAGCCGGCCACGTTCACCATCTTCTCTGGCAACGCCTGCTCCCACAGAGGGGTGCTGCTACATCTGCGGAGGGCCTGGGGACTCCCCCAAACCATGGGGACGGAAAGCTGTCTGCACAGGCAGGGGCGCCTCCAGCCGCGCGCTGCCACGAGCTTCCCTCGAGCGGGGCCCAGAGCCGCACCCAGGGCGGTCCAGACGCGGGCCGGCCCCATAAGCCCAAGGTTGAAGTCCATTTTTAACTATGATATTCTGTGACTCTAAGGCTCTACAGGTTTAACACTAGAAATCTAAGTCTAAGATTTTAGGATTTTAAGGTTCTTAGATTCTAAATGTCTGATATGCTATAATTGTAAGAGTCTTTGATTCTAAGTTTCTATGCTATTAAACACATTTGAGGTTAAGGTTCTATGCTGCCAAGGTCCTGATAGTTTATATTCTAAAATTCTGTGAGTCTAAGATGCTAAGAGCAAAGAATTCTACTTGGTGACATTTTAAGTTTCATAACACAGTGATAAAATTATGTATATTAAACTGATAAATTTGAAAAGTCATTTGCACAAGATCCAATAATGTCCTTCAATGGCCTTCCACTCTGAATCATCCAATGGGGTAGCTAAGTAAATAAATACCTTCTTGTAAGATTTTTATGTTCCACTGTGATTACTTGTTTTCCCTACATGAGAGAAAATTAAGGTAACATTGAAAATGCATTCATAAAATAGAATAAACTGAATTTGGACAATGAATCAAATAAGCAAAGTTTGGGCAAGACATTTTTTAAGACCTACATTAGATCTAGACATTATGTCCCTTCCCTCTGCCCACCTGGGTTTACTATCCATAGAAGGGTGGGTTCACTCCATCACTACTTAACACAAAATCAATCTCTATGGGCCACAGAGGCAAGATTTTGCAGCATTAAAACTCTGTTCATTTATAAAAAGGTATTCCTTGTCCTCCCCTGCCAGCTGCAACCTATGGTGACTGCCTATCTTGCTTGTCTTTAGCACCAAAGCTGTAAATGAGGGTGGGAAAAAAGACTTAGTGGGGAGGGAGGGAAGGAACAAGGAACAAAACTATTATCTTCACATATCTGAAGTGCAATGAAAAAGGGATCAGATTTGTTCTGCTTTATCCCAGAAGCATAAGTGGTGAAACCCATGGGGAGAGAGAAGGAAGAACCTTCTGACAATCTGAGACATTACAACAATGTAAAGGAATCCTTCATAAGGTAGCAAGATCCCTATCAATGGACATGTTCTTTGGACAGCTACTTGTCAGGGATGTTGTAGAGGGAATTCATGTTCTGGATAATGATATGAATAAAAGATGTCTGAGGTCCTTTCTAACTCTGAGCTTCAATTATTTTATCTGTGGGTAGTCGGTCCTGGGAAAAACATCCAGATCTGAATCATCACTCCTATATTATTCTACTTGTTGAAAACAAATCCCCAAGTAATCCTAATGATCATCTTTTTCACATTTCTATAGCACTTTAAGGTTTATGAAATACTTTCCTCATATTAATTCTGGGAGACAGGTAGTGAAAATATTATCCTCACTTCACAGATGAGAAAACTGAGGCTCAGGTAGGTCACACCAACTAGAAGAAGTCAATGGTGGAATTCAAACTGTGATCTCCTCACCCTAAGTGCAAGGTGCTTTCTTCTCCCTCATGGAGCCTTTGGGCTCAGGAGAAGCTGCTGGGGCTCTGATGCCTCACATGCAGGCAGAACAGCTGATTAAATTATGAGACAAATTGATGTAATGTGAAAAGATGGGAGCAATTACCCAACAAGCAGGCTCTGAAGATCTTGAGTTAGAGAGTGTCTTCAGACCAATCTAGGCCTAAGCACTCTCACAGGGCGGGAAATGAAACTGGCTAGTGTACTGAATGAGCCTGTGATATTATGGTTATTAATAAGAGTAATAATCATAATTATATACAACACTTAACAGTGTGTTGAACCTAATGCAGCAGTTAGTGAATGGTTTCCTGGGAGTTAATGCTTACCTATGTGAAGTGGATGGATTGCTGCAGGGCCTCTGTGTATGTATGTGGGTGTGTGTTTAATCCAGGTGCATATAATTTTATATAGTGGACCAGTCTTTAAACAGCTGCTTGGAAAACATATTTGGGGAAACGATAGTATTCTAGAATGACAGGACTAGAATGAAATTTAGAGATGATTTAGTTTAGACCCTTCATTTTATCTATGGAGAAATTGAGGCCCATAGAAAGGAAGACTTATTTAAAGGCCCAGAGCAAGTAAATTATAGAATTATGACTCAAAATCAGGGTTTTGACCTCAAATCCAATACTCTTTTCATTCCACCATCTTGTTTCTCTAATTCAGACCAATAAGGGCAATCCCTGAGATAGACCCATTCATTCAACAAACATTCATCAAGTACCTGCTATACACAGAGCACTGGACAGGTGTGTGTGTGTGTGTGTGTGTGTGTGTGTGTGTGTGTGAAATAGAATAATGACGAAAATGACTTCTTCGCCTCAAGGAGCTCAAAGGTCCAGTAGGGGAAGTTAAGATTTATATAAATGACTAAAATAAAGATTAGAATATGAAAAGCATGAGGGATAGCAGATGCCTAATAAATGTTGATTGGCTGATGAGGCCAAATGAGGAAGAAAGTACTTCTAGCTTGTGAAGAAAATTAGGGAAGTTGTCATAGGATGCAAGGAAAAGTTGGAGGGACTTTTGATATCATTTGTCCAAAGGGCACATAGCTTAATAGCAGACCTGTCATATGAACTCAGTCACTCAGATCCTCTGAATTGAAGTTGTTATTTTATTTGGTCCTTAAAGGGATAGGATGTAAGCAGGAGGTTGAGAAGTGAGATAGGAAGAGTATGAAAGGGTCAGGATTGGAGCAAAGTCTGAGATGTATCAGGTAGAGAAGTGTGCGGTTTGGTTGGAGCACACTGTGTAAAGAGAAATATTGAGGGATGATGCTGGAAAAGTAGATTGGGGCTAGATTATGAAAGGCCTTGAATGTCAGCATTTAGTATATTATAAGAGCTTAAGCAATATTTGCTAGATAAGTAAATGAACAAATATTTAATCAACTGAATTGAATGGAGGTCTTTTTGAAATTTTTCTGATTGATGTTTAGTTTGCTGTTAAAGTACTTTAACAATTTATGAAGTTATTCAGTTGCCCAGGAGAAAGCTGTCTCCTATTCAGCTGTTCTGAATTGAATCTATGCTATGAAAACCCAGGAGAAGATTGATCTTTGATAAAAGCACAGAATTCATCATAGAACATTTTGGTTCTCAAAATAGAGCCTTCTCTCTTCAGAGAGGGGAAATAATTGTAACCAACTACTGTTAGATACATAAGATGCCAAAACCTCAAAAGACTGGCCAACTGCCTAGTAGTAATCTCTTGCCAATGGCATTACCTGTTATGAATTATTAGTGTTATTATTATAATCAGCATGGCCAAGTGGATAGAGAACTGGCCTATGAGTCAGGATGACTTGGATTCAGGTACCACTTCTGACACATATTTCTTTGTGACCCTAGGCAAGTCACTGAACTACTCAGTGCCCCCAGGTAGCTTTCTAAGACTATAAATTACAAAGTAGTTGCCAATCGGCACTGGTAGAGAGCAAGCCCTCACCAGGAATCCCCTATCTTTATATGTGTATATAATTTTTAACTTTCCCAAATGCTTTCATGTGTATTATTTCACTTGAGAATCATTAACACCCTTGATAGGCAGAGCAGGGATCATTTCCCCAACTTGACAGATAGTACAATTGACTGATATTCATATGTTAAGGCCTGCTCTTTATTTGTTGAAAAAGTTTTCATTGTGTGAATATTGCCCCTTCAGAGACCACTTGAAGGAAGTGGAAATTTTCAGAAGAATTGTACATGTGAAGATTATAAATAATGCCCTTCTTACAGATTCTCACAGAGAAGTGGGATTAAATGCATCATTTGTGGCTTCAGAGGACAGAACTAAGAGGAGTGGGTAAAAGTAATTGGTAGTGATCTTTTGTCTTAATAGTAGAAAGAACTCTCTAAAAATTATAGCTATCCAAGAATAGAATGGGTTGCCTTGTGAAGTATACTCTCCAATCCTTGGTAGAGGCTGAATAATATTTGTTCCCCTCCCTCTCCCTGCAAGTCCTCCTCCAGATTCCAATCAGGGAAATTATGGAATAGATTCTTGTATGAGGTGGAGGCTGGTCTAGGTGACCACTGAGGTCCCTTAGAGTCTGGATGGAAGTCTGCAATTTCATGACTTTCTGAAGGAAGGTGAGTGATGAAGTAAGGTAAAATGAGATTCAGGGAGAGGAAGCTAGTCAGCATTGGTATCTTTTTAGAAGGGAATAGTAATGATGCTGTGTTTGGTCACCCAACAAATATATTATTTGATGAGCTAAGCCTAGACAAGATCTCTTTAATGAGGTAATCCTGTGATTACCCTGTGTTATACTTAAATCTCAAGAACGATTCTATCTGGGTTTCTTATCTGAAATAAAAACAACTTTTGGAGCTGAAGGTATGATCAGTTGAAAGAAAATTTCAATGGCAAAGAGAAACATGTCTGTCTGTATCTTAGAAGTCAGCCAGCCAGATCTGACCTTCCTCTGAAATTTCAAATTTCTATATTTCATATTCCCAGCTGTATGTCTAATGAGAACCTCAAAAATCAGAATTCACAAAACATAACTTATTTCCCCCAAACCTATTCCTCCTTCTGGCTTCACTATTTTTGGCTATAACACTAGCAACATTCACAGTTCTCCAATGTTCACAAAAGTGGGGCTAAGACTTCCCTTTTCCTCCTCTCTCACAGTCAATCAATTAACAAGAGTTATTGATTCTACCTACCTAATATTTCAGAACCATAGAATGTTAAAGCCAGAAGGTCCTTAGGGGTTTTATATTAGACATAATGGAGGAAAAAGAATTTTAAAGAAAGTTTTCTCTTTAAGTTATATATATATATACACACACACACACACACACACACACACACACACACACACACACACACATATGTTAAAAGGATGACCAGAGAATGGATATGGCCACTAGGTATAAATGAGACTTTGATTATAATAGGATGTTATGATAATTGATTATGGCAAAATGTAGAGTGGTTCAACTCTTCCCTCTCTCCTTTCCTTCTTTTCTTCCTTCCTTCCTTTTTTTGCTTCTGTTTATCTGTAAAAGAGAATGCTTTTGGGACTATGAAAGACAGAATGAAAATGACTAATAGGAAGTTGATACTCAAGTAAAAAGATAAAGAACAGCTAGCTGCCACTGATGAAGAGATGGAGCCACTAGACCGGAATTAACTGCAACCCAAAGTACTAAAAGTGATGTGATTGCTGCTCCACCCCATAGTGAACTTTGAAAAATTATAGAGACAATGAATAAGACATCAAAAAATACAAACTATTTTTAAAAATTAAAAACTTTTAAAAAGTATATGCAAGATTGCTCTAAAACATGAATAAGAAGAATGAAAGTTGAAACAACTCTGCATTTTCACCATATACCCAGCAAATGAACAAAGATGAAATGGATCAATATTGGAGGAAATAGAGGCACACTAATATACTGTTGGTGAAGCTGTGAACAGGCAAAATCATGATGGAAAGCAATTTGGAATTATACTAAAAGAATGATGAAAATATTCATACCTAGACATTTTACTGCTAGACATATAGCCTACAGAGGTAAAATCCAGAAAGCAAAGTCCCATATAATAAGAGGTATAATGAAAATTATCATTATAATAGCTAACATTTATATATTGTTTTAAGGTTTGCAAAGTACTTTACGTGTATTATCTCACTGGATCCTTACAACAACTCTGTGGTCGGGGGTGGTCCGGGGTAGGGAGAGCCAAGATGGTAAAGTCAGGGACTCACCTGAGATCTCTCCCAAACCCCTCCAAATACCTTTTAAATATGACTCTAAACAAATTCTAGAGCAGCAGAACCCACAAAAAGATGGAGTAAAACAAATTTCCACTCCAAGACAATTTGGAAGATTGGCAGGAAAGGTCTGTTGCATCAGGGTGAATGAGGAGTGTAGTTTAGTGGAGGTCACTCCAGTGCAGATCTGGACCTGGCAAACCCAGCAAACAGGCCTTGTGGTGACTGAATCAGTGGCCGCAGTGGTGGTTTCCAGACATCTCAGGTTACCGATGCCAAAGACAACATAGAAGGTCAGCAGGAAAGGTCTGCCACACCTGGGTGAGAGTAGATCACAGTCCAGTGCAGGCCACATTAGCACAGCCCCAGCCCCAGCAAATCAGGAGCAAGTCTTGTAGTGACTGAATTAGCAATGGCAGTGGCAGCAGCTGCTTCTGGAGCTCTCAGCCCACAGACAATAAGGGAGTTGAAAAATTGGTCAGAAGGAGATTACAGGGGTCTTTTTCTGACACTGGAGTAGGGGCCTATTGCTCTGTCCATCCTTGGATCTGGATTACAGTCCTGGGTGACAGTACCAGGGCAATGAGGAGTGCTAACAGCAGAACTCATGGCCACTGTGGAGGGGGGAGCACTCTTCACAATTCTAGGGCAAAAAAAAGAGTGCTTGCGGTTGCTCACAGACCAGAGCACAGGCCAAAAGAGCAGTAAACACCACTCCTAAGGTCATACTATTTTGGAAGAACTGAAAACTTCCAGGTCCCTAGAAATATCTCTGAAAAAATCTGCATAAAATCCCTGAAGCTTGGGACAGTTCACCCTCTACCCTGGAAGCAGAGCCCTACCTTAAGAGCTAAAAAGTTAAGTAATAGGCTGGGGAAATGAGCAAACAATGGAAAAAATAACTCTTGACTATAGAAAGTTACTATGATGATAAGGAAGATCAAAAATACACTCAGAAAGAGACAAGAAAATTAACGCTCCTACATCCAAAGCCTCCAGGAAAAATGTGAATTGGTTTCAGGCCATGGAAGGGCTCAAAAAAGGATTTTGAAAATCAAGTAAGAGAAGTAGAGGAAAAACTGGGAAGATAAATCAGAGTGATGCAAGAAAATCATGAAAAATCAGTCTACAGTTTGGTAAAAGAGAAACATAAAAAATACTAAAGAAAAAAACACCTTAAAAAACAGACCAGACCAAATAGTAAAAGAGGTCCAAAAAGCCAATGAGAAGAATGCCTTAAAAAGCCTAATTGGCCAGATTGAAAAGGAGGTGCAAAAGTTCATTGAAGAAAATAATTCCTTAAAAATTAGAATGGAGCCAATGTAAACTAATGACTTTATGAGAAATAAAGAAACAATAAAACAAAACCAAAAGAATGAAAAAAAGAAGACAATGTGAAATATCTCACTGGAAAAACCACTGACCTGGAAAATAGATCCAGAAGAAATAATTTTAAAATGTTTGGACTACCTGAAAGCCACAATCAAAAGAAGAGTCTAGATATAGTTTTTCAAGAAATTATCAAAGAAAACTTCCCTGATATTCTAGAACTTGAGGGTAAAACAGAAATGTAAAGAATCTACCAATCACTTCCTGAAAAAGAGCCCAGGAATATTATAGCCAAATTCCAGAGTTCCCAGGTCAAGGAGAGAAAATTGCAAGTAGCCAAAAAGAAACAATTCAAGTATCATGGAACCACAATCAGAATAATACAAGTATTTAGCAGCTTCTACATTAAAGGATCAGAGGGCTTGGAATATAATATTCTGGAGGGCAAAGGAGCTAGGATTAAAACCAAGAATCACCTACCCAGAAAAACTGAGTATAATCCATAAGGGGGGAAAATGGACATTCAGTAAGATAGAGGAATTTCCAGCATTCTTGAGAAAAGACCAGAGCTGAATAGAAAATCTGATTTTCAAATACAAGACTCAAAAGAAGCATAAAAAGGTAAACAAGAAAGAGAAATTAAGAGGGGCTTATTAAAGTTAAACTCTTTACATTCCTACATGGGAAGAAGATATTTGAAACTCATAAGACCTTTCTCATTATTAGGGTAGTTGGGAAGAGTATATATAGACAGAAGACACAGGTGTGAATTGAATATGAAGGGATGATTATATTAAACAAAATTAAGGAGTGAGAGAGGAATGTAGTAGGAGAAAGAGAAAGGCAGAGGTAGAAGGGGGTAAATTATCTCACATAAAAGAGGCAATAAAAAGCTTTTAGAGTGGAGGGGAAGAGAGGGGAAGTGAGGGGCACTAATTGAACCTTACTCTCATCAGAATTGGCTCAAAGAGGGAATAACATACACACTGAATTGAGTATAGGAATCTATCTTTATTCTACAGGAAAGTAGGGGGAGAGGGAATAAGAGATGTGTGTGTGTGTGTGTGTGTGTGAGAGAGAGAGAGAGATAGAAGGGAGGGCAGACTAGGGGAGAAGGGTAGTTAGAAAAAAACACTTTTGAGGAGGGAAGGGTAAAAAGAGAGAGAAAATAAAATAAAAGGGGAAAATGAGGAATAGGATGGAGGGAAATACAGTTAGTAAAGCAACTGAAAAAAACCTTTGAAGCAAGTTTCTCTGATAGAAGCCTCATTTCTCAAACATGTAAAGAACTGAATCAAATTTATAAGAACTTATAAGAATAAGATCCATTCCCCAATTGATAAATGATCAAAAGATATGATGAGTTTTCAGATGAAGTAATCAAAGGTATCTATAGACATATGAAAAAATACTCTGACTCACTATTGCTTAGAAAAGTACAGATTAAAACAATTCTGAGATACTACCTGATACTATTAGATTGGCTAATAGGACAGCAAAGGTAAATGACAAATATTGGAGGGGATGTGGGAAAAATGAGACATTTATGCACTGTTGGTGGAGATGTGAACAGATTCAACCATTCTGTTGAACAATCTGGAACTACACCCAAAGGTTACAAAACCATGCATACCCTTTGAACCAGCAATACTATTACTAGATCTGTATGCCAAAAGAGGTTTAAAAAAGGAAAAGGACCAATATGTAAAAAATATTTATAGCAGCTCTTTTCTGGGTGCAATGAATTAGAAATTCCCCATCATTTGGTCAATGGGGAAACAAATTGTGGCATATGATTATGATGGAATACTATTGTACTATAGAAAATGATGAGCAGGATGCTCTCAGAGAAACCTGGAAAGACTTATATAAGCAGATGCAAAGTGAAATTTACTGTGTACAAAGTAACAGCAATATTGTAAGATGAATATTGCTGTTACTTTGTACACAGTATGACTTTATTTCTTAAACTGATTAGCCCAATATCTTTTCCCTGTAGAGGTTTGGGCCATCATCCACACCTGTCTCTTGAAGGATCCTTCTAGTCCTATACCTTCCCTCATTTCCAATTTGGTTGGGGCTTTGCAGTGCATCATGAGACCTACCCCATAGATAAGTTAGGACATTAACCTGACCAATGACTTGTATCAACCATTCAGTTACAGATGCCTGGGAGACTTTTTGAGATGAGGATTCATTGCGCAGAACACATATCCCTGTTCTTGCTGAGTGACAAGAACAAAGAGACCATAGACAGCTCTCCTAAAAACATAAGGTCAGTCCTTTTAGAGCTGCCAAGGCTCCTATCTGATGATCCTAGGAAGAGAGAAATTGCACATAATTATGTTCAATTAATAATGAGATTACCTAAATTGCAAAAGAGTCCCTACTTCCCCTTCACAAATTCGTCCCTACCAAGGTACCAGAGCCTCCGTAGTAGACTATTCCTCCTTCACTGAAATGTCTTGAAAGGGGATTAACAGAATTAAGAACTATTAGGATAGATATACAACAAACATTTAACTTTTGTACCTCATCTATCTTTCTATCTTAAAAAAGAGTAGAGGACAAAAGTGCTGTAGGATTAGAAATGGGCAAATGTTCTTATTTTCATAAAAGGAAAGAAAGCAGATTCTGCAAACTATAAGTGTCAATTCCTGGCAAAATTCTAGAGTGTATTATTAAAGGGAGGATTGATGAACATCTCAAAAAGGAAGCAGTCATCATAGAGAGGCAGCACTGCTTGATTAATCAATTGATAATCATTACTGTATAACTGCTATATGCAAGCACGGTGCTAAGTGCTAAGATACAAACACAAAAGTGAGATAGTCCTTGCCTTGTCAGGAAGAAACGAATTCAAGCTGTCTCTGGCACATACCAACTGTGCAATCTAGAGTAGGCCACTTAACTTCTAAGTGTGCAATACAACTCAAAGAGTATTAATTGTAGAGAAGGTCCAAATCTGCATTGATATTGGTAAAATCATAGGTTCAATGAAAGAAGAATGCTTTACATAGTTGTGTTATGGTAGCCAAAAGTGTGGTAGCCAATTAGCTAAGGACTGAGAGAGACAGGTAGACATAGACAAGTGATTTTTCCTGAATCACATAGTAATTGCTGCAGTGTAGAAGTATTGTAGCCTTATCAGGGAAGGAAAACCCAAATTTTTCAAAGTTACAGATTCTTTAAGTATTGGCATGATGAGAATAATGCAATATCACAATCTCTATATCAGTTTACACAATATATATGTGTATATATACATACATATACATATACACACATACATGTGTGTATCATTTGATCCTTTTAAACACCATGTAAATCAGGTAGTCAACAGATTAGATCAACAGAATGGAGTGCTTCTTCACGCATGAACAGTTTGTTGCTAATTTTAAAGATAAGCCAACACACACTTTGTAGCACTAGAGCAGAAAAGGAGTTAGCAGCTTTCAGAGATTTGGTGTCCAGCACAGCATTTGCTCATTTGAGCCAGAACACTTGTAAACCTCAAGACTGGTTTGACAGAAATGATGGGGAAATTCAGAAGCTGCTAAATGAAAAACAAGAACTCCAAAGCATTTACCAGGAGAATAATTACCCTGTTTCTAAGATGGCAGAGTTTAACTCCATCAAAAGTAAAGTGTAAGCAAAGTTTAGAGAGATGCAGGACTCTTGGCTCCGTAAGAAGTTTCACATTTACAGTAACAATCCAAAGTGATTTTTTGATGTCCTGAAGACTATTTAAGGGTCCAAAGACCTATGGTGCATCTCAACTACTCAGCATTGATAGAGCCACACTGATTAGTGATAAGGACATGATCCTGGAGAGATGGATTGAACACTCCCATAGTATTCTCAGACTGTCATCAACCAATGTTGAAGCCATTTATCATATACCTCACGTTGAAATCAATTCCTCTCTAGCTGAACTTCCAACTGAAGAAGAGCTTTTGAATGCCAACAGACTCCTTTCATGTGGCAAAGTACATGCTTATTCCATTTAAGTTGGGATTTATGAGGTGGGGGATCCACTGCTCATATAAAGGCTGAATGAAATTTTCATATTATATGGCAAGAAGAGGTCATCCCTCAGGAGTTCAACGATGCCTCCATTGTCCATCTCTATAAAGAAAAAGGAAATAGGTTGTCCTGGGGCAATCATGGGGGTGGAGTGGGGGTGGGGCATCTTCCTTAGTCACTGCTCACAAGATTCTTGTCAGAATCCTCCTTAATAGGCTGATCCTTCACCTGAAAGATGGTCATCTAGCTGAGAGTCAGTGTGCCTTCAGAAAGGACTGACAAATGGTAGCTTCTCTATTGGCTGCCGAACAACTCCAGGAGAAACACTAGGAACAGAAAAGAGGTCTTCCACAATGTCTGTTGATCTGATCAAGGCCTTTGATACTGTCAGATGTGAGAGCTTGTGGAAGATCATGGCCAAATTTGGTTGCCTGGAGAAATTCATCAGTATTGTATGCTAGTTCCATGATGGCATCCTTACACAGGTTCTGGATAATGGACAATGCTCTCACACTTTCCCAGTCACCAGTGGAGTGAAGCAGAACTATGTGCTTGCTCCCATGCTTTTTATCATGATGTCTGCAGTGATATTGTCAGACATCGTCGATGAGGATGAAAATAGCATCAAGGTCAGTCACCCCACTGATGGTAATTTAACTTCAAAAGGCTACAAGCCAAGATTAAAGTAGAAGGAGAGTTGGTGTGTGACTTTTTGTTCTCAGATAACTGCGCCTTCAATGTAGTCCTTGAGGGTGAGATGCAATAGAGTATGAACTGATTTCTCTGCCACTTGTGCTAATTTTGGCTTGATAATTAACACTAAAAAAAAAAACAACAGAGGTTCTCCACCATCCAGCACAGCATCATCCAAATGTAGAGCCATTGGTTACAGAAAATGGAGAAATTCTGAATGTGGTGGATAAAGTCACTTATTTTGGCAGTATACTTTCCAAGGATGTACACAGAGATGATGAGGTTGATGTTAAGCATTGTCAGAGATAGCTCACTTGTTTGGGAGGTTTCAAAAGAAAATGTGAGAGAAAAGGTAGTAGGCTGCCTACCAAACTGAAGGTCTATAGAGCCATTGTGCTGACTTCATTATTGTATGCCTATGAAATCTGGACAGTATGCCAGAAACATGCCAGGAAACTGAACTGCTTCCATTTGAATTGTCTTAGGAAGATTCTGAAGATCACCTGGAAAGATAAGGTACTGAATGATAAGGTACTGGAAAGATAAGGTACTGAACACTGAGGTCTTTTCTAGAGCTAAACTTCCAAGTATTCAAACTCTCCTGCAGAGAGTACAACTCCGATGGGCTGATCTCCTTGTTCAAATACCAAGTGTACATTTTACTAAAAGATACTTTTAGGGGGAGAACTCACACAAGGCAAGCTCTCACATGGAGGTCAGGAAAAGTGACACAAGAATACCCTCAAGGTCTCACAGAATTGAGAATTGACTTTAGAATTGATTATGAGACGTGAGAGACACCGGCAAAGGACCACTCAGCGTTGGTGTGTCTGTATCAAAGAAAGCTCTGTGCTCTATGAGCAAAGCAGAATTGTGGTATGTCAAAAGAAACATGAGACATGCAAATTTAGAGACATCTCCACTCCAAATGTTGATATGGATTATTTGTGCCCGACTTATGGTAGAGCCTTCTAATTCAATATTGATTTGACTGGCCAGTCAGATACACTGTACCTTGACCTCAACATAGTGCTGCCATTTTTGTCCTCTTTGAGCATGACAGACAACAACCAAGTCAGGTAGTTCAAAAATTGTTGACTCTATTTTCCAGATGGGGAAACTGAGACCCATGGAGGTGAAATGACCTGTCCAAGGTTACATAGCCAGAAAGTAGCAGCATTGGGACTTCAACCCATATCTTCTGACTTTGAGATCAGTGGTTTTTTTCCATTACACCCCATTACTCTTCTTATGACTGCTACTTTTGGGTGCTTAATTTCTTGGGTTTGGTGCTGAAAAGCTCTGCCAAGTGATTAAAAATATGGCATCACTAGAAGAGGGATCATTTTTTATGCTAAACAAATGTACCCATTGTAATCGTGCTGGATAATGCTATTTCATCCTTTAGAGATTGCTGCAATTAGAAAATGAATTAAAAACAAATTAATCTTTGCTCTTTCCCACTTGGATTGGACTCATAAGCTTCATAGCAGGACATATGCTTCAACAAAGAGCACCCATATCCATCCAATAAATCTGGGATTGAGGCAGGGAGATATGTTTACATATTATACTTTATTTGCCAGCAAAAGGCAGGAGCAGAGGCCAATGCCTTCCTTGGGCCCAATGATAACTTGAATTGCAGTGTTGAGAACTGAGCTGAAAAGTTTTTTTCTTCCTGGCTTTTAAAGTCTGAATTGAGTTGGCTGACATTTAATGAGAACAAAAAAGGATTTTGGTCATGAATAGTAACAGTTCCAATTTTCATAGTTCTTTGAAGTTTGTAAAGTTCTTTCTTTTCAACAACACTGTGAGGTAGGTAGTATAAGGACTATCTCCATTTTATAAATAAAATCTTTCCCCTTGTGACACTCATTCAAGTACTTCACCCCCTGGAGCCACATAGGTCTGTTTTTTCTTCTGTATGACAATTCTTCTAGCAACAACCAGAAACCAACTTGCTCTGATGTTTTCTCTATTCTACACAGAGCCTGGCCCCTAACCATCCTGATCACCTTCTCCTTTGCATGTTTTGGTTTGTCAAAGTCCTTTCAAATGTGGCACATAAAACTCAACACAATACTCCAAAATAGGTTTTGCTTTCACGGCCTAGGTTAGGTTATATTCCTAGTTCTGTCCCTAAGTCGCTACATGAAATTGGATAAGTTTCATCCTTGATAAATCAAGGGAGTTGACCTAGAGCACAGGTTCTTAACATTGTGTGTGTCATGGATCTTTTGGCAGTTTGGTAGAGCCTATAGACCCTTTATCAGAATGTTTTTAAATACACCAAATGCATAAGATTACAAAAGAAACATGCTCTACAGGATCTCTGAGGCTCTTTCCATGAGGAGGAAAAAATCTAGCTATGAAGGGAGGTTGGTGGCAGATTGTTCAAGACAGGCTGGGACTTCAATAATGACCTAAAAAGTTTGGATTTCATTCTGTGGTCACGGGAAGCCATGATTGAAATCTGGCAAGGGGGAGAAACTGGAGAGAATGTTTAAAGGGCAGGTCTACTTTGCTGAGGTAACAAGTTATAAATTGCTCCTAAGGAAGGTCTCAAACTGTCTTTGAATGATGAGGTCAGGGAGCAGGTGACTTTTTTGGAATTCTGCCTGCAAAACTGAAAGCCAAATCCTCTTTTAACAGCTAATCTCATTGTCCATTTTTGTCTGTTTGAGGGTTCAACCCAACTCTGAAAGTCTCCCTTGTGTTCTCAGTTCCTGCAGCAATGAAACACCACCATGTAAATATCCAATACAATCTCTGGCAACCAGCAGAAAAATAAGGAGCCCATGTTGCTAGAACAGACTCTATCAGATCCCTTTTTGCAATGTAGGACAATGCCTGAAGTAGCATAAAACAGAATTGTGAAGAATTATAAGTTAGTGAAAAGAAACATTGGCCCAGGAAGTGGATTTCAATTGAAGGTCAATGTCAGGAACTACTTATGTGAACATATTCAAGGCATCTCTCTCTGGACCTCTGTTTTTCCCTTTGTAAATGGAGAAATACACTATTCTCATTTTCTGGGTGGGAAATTTGAGGCAAAGAAAGGTGAAGGTACTTAACTGCTGGCCAGCTCAGTTTCTGCTTTTTTCTGTCTCACAATGTAGAGAATGCAGACTTGGAGTCAGAAAGACCTTAGTAATAATCCTGCCTCAGACACTGATTTCTGAGACAATGTTTTACGTATATTAAATCATGGATGGATACAAGTACCTTTTATTTAAGCATGTGTCCTCTCATGAAGTTTATGAGTTCAGTTCAAATGGGAGATGGAAAAGATTAATTTGCTTTTAATTCACTTTTGATTTATAACATTTTCCAAAAGGAGTAAATCCTATTTCCCAGGACAATTACACTGGGTATAAGTATTATTGTCTCTATTTTGCAAATGAGGAAACTGAGGCTCAAAGCGGTCATGTGGGTTACCCAAGGTCATGCAGTTTCAAAGTGGCAGAGTTGGGACTTAAATCCAGATATCTGATCTCATATCTCTTATGAACCATCCTCTACTATGCTACAATTTTCTCCCTTTTTTGATTCCTAATGAGATTCCCGAAGCTTGTGATAAATGAGCTTCCATCATAGTTGCTTTGGTTTTTGGTTTGCTACACACATGGAAACACAACCTTTAGTGCTACCACAAGATGCATCACGTTAATTTACAGGAGGTGTTGCAAGGAGTATAAAAAATGAATGTCGCATTATTTATTCTTCTCTGCCTTTGGCACTCCAGTTTAGGAATTGGATCAAACTATTTGGAGCAAAAGCCCATTTGAAAATATGTGTACGATGGCATACAGTATTTGTATTTCTTCCACAGGTCCATACCATGAGGAATGGAAATGATGTTTTAGTAGACACACACATTTAGAAGTGGCTCTTTGGAGCTGTAGAAAGAGCACTCCCCATGAAAGCATCACAACTAGGAAAATAAGTGATAGCAGGACAGTTTACCTACCCATGATACTCAGATTCTGAATAAACATTATCAGTTAAGTTCTTCAAGAAAAGTCTGAATGACAGATCATCCAGGATGCCATATACAGGATTCTTATTTCAGGTCAGAATAGATGAACTTGATATCCCTGCCAATTCTGCTAGTCTACAATTTAGCAAAGGGATCTGACATTGCTAATATTCATATAGGCTGTTCATCATGCCTAGAATGAAGGCCTTTCCTTACATCTATCTTTCAAAATTCTTATTGCCTTATCTTACTAGGTCTCAGTTTCCCTATCTATACAATGAAGAGATCGGACTATATACTAAAAAGTCCCTTTTAGGTCTAAATCTATGATCTTTTGATCTTCCTTCAAGGATCAGTTTGGGACACACCTCTTCTGTATAGCCTTTGCTGATTTCTTCTTTCCCCCCCCCATCATACTGTCCTCACCAAGCCATTGTTATTTCCTCCCTCTTCAAATATTTTTATAAGACTTTTATGTTAGAGTTTTCCTTATTTGACTATATATCATTCATTTGTTTATGTCATTCCACCCCCTGAATGTGACCTCACACTTCTACCCCTTGAATGTGGGCTCCAGAATGGCAAGGATTGTATCATTTTGTTTATGTATTCCCAGTACAGAATTTTCTGAATAAAAAGTCCTAAATAAATGCTTGTTCAATTGAACTGAAAAGAATCTTAAGAACTAGAGAAGATTTCTGAGGTCATTCAGTCCAATTCATACCTAGACAAGAATTCCCATATAAGCATTCCTTGACAGTCTCCACAGTATAGTGGTGGCCACTAGCTCTGACTGAGGGGAGCCAAGGACCTTCCCCTTCCTCAAACAATACTCATTTCCCCATTGCCCAGTTCTCACTTTCAGCTGGATGCTGAGCCCCCACATTCCTACTTCTGTTGGAGGTCTCCCAAGGCCCCACTCTACTCTAATCCATCCTCTTGGTAGGGGACCATCTTCTATCCTTTCAGTGCTCCCCAAATACTCAGGCCTTGCCATCTGCCCTGTTGATTTCCCTGCTTAAATGCTAGCATTTTCATCTGCCATGAAGTAAACATGAACCCTTATTTATATGCTGTCTCCCCCAATTTCAATATAAATTCCTTGGGATGAAGGATTTTCTCAAATGTTTATTTGTATCCCAATATTAGCACAGTTCTTTGCATACAGTAAGTACTTAACAAATGACTTTTAATTCAATTTCATTCCACAATAACCCTTTTCCCTTTTAACTAGCTCTAAATGTTAGATTTCAAAAAGTGCCTAAGTTCATCTTTGAAACTTCCAGTTCTGGCTTTTGGGTATAGCAAAACAAGCTTAATCTCTCTTCTGCAGGACAATCCTTTAATACTTGAAATGTTATCCTGTCCTCACTAAGTCTTTTCCAGGACAAATATTTCCAGTTCTTCTGATTCTTGTGTAGGACTGGTTTGAATCTCCTTTAGAGACAGCTAGGTAGTACAGTGGATAGAGTGTTGGGCCTCGCATCAGGAAGACCTGAGTTCAAATCCAAACTCATACTTACTAGCTGTGTGACCCTGGACATGTCACTTAACTTCTACTTGCTTCAGTTTCCTCAACTGTAAACTGGGGATAATAACAATACCTATCTTGTGCAGTTGCTCTGAAGATCAAATGAGATCCTCAAATAAGATGATATTTATTGAGAGTTTAGCACAGGATCTGGCACATAATAGGTGCTGTAAGTGTTTATTCCCTTTCCTTTTCTTCCTTCCCATTCTGGTTGCCCTCTCCTGACAGTATTCCAATTTGTCAGTGTTCCCAAAATGTGTCACCCAGCAGTAAACCATAATATTGTAAAAATGTATTCTGACTGAGGTAGCGTATAGCAGGACTATCAGACCCCCTGTTCTATAACACTATCCTTCTATTAATGGAACTTAAAAGTGAATTATCTTTTCTGGGCTACTCTGTTCATTCTGTCTGTACGGGAAATCCAGAGCAAAGTCTCTGTATGAGCTTACTTTGGGGAAAGGGAATATCTCTGGGGGACTTGTACTAGTCTTGTCTGCCTACTTATATAGGATGAGATTGAGCAAGAAACCAAATTGTTTACTTCTCTTAAGGGGTTTTGTTTCCTATCAGGGGTCTGGAGACTGTTTCTAGCATTCACTGTGTCCCCTGGCAAGTTTCTGAATCTTTGTTTTTCTATATGTATCTGGGTGGGACTAGAGGGATTCATAAACTTGAGCTAAGATGACCAAGAGTTGGAATCCAGAAATGAGAACAGTCTTAAGCTGGTCTTACAGAGGATGATATATGAGTACTGGGGTGGCTAGGTGGCACAGTGGATAGCATTCTGGGCTTGGAGCCAGGAAGACTCATCTTTATGAGTTCAGATATGGCTTCAGACGCTTCCTAGATGTGTGACCCTAGGCAAATAATTTTACCCTGTTTGCCTCAGTTTCCTCATCTGTAAAATGAGCTGGAGAAGGAAATTGAAACCACCCCAGTATCTTTGCCAAGAAAACCTCAAGTGGGGTCACAAAGAGTGAAACATGATTAAAATGATTGTACAACAATGACAACAACATGTGAATACAGGTATAACTCAGGTATAAATTGTGATGAGAAATGAAACCTAAGTGTGGCTATGTAACAGAACCCTCATTAGAGGTGATTTTGTCCTTCATGGTAAAGGTATAAAACTGGGAAGACGGTGGTTTGTTAGGAGCATATATCATCTATGAAGATTTTTTTTTGCATAGCTTCCCATTGTGATGTTCCATAATGAATGTACCCAGTTGGTTTCTCCTTAGATTGGTCTCAAAAGAACTGAGAGACATAGCTTCCACCCCCCAAGTATCTAGTGTCAATATGACCAGTAATAAATAAAAGGTTCTTGCTGGTCTTATCATATCAAATTAGTTAGAGTATATGAAGGGAAGTAATATGTAATAAGGTTAGAAAGGTAAGGTGAGTTTAGACTGTGAAGATCTTTAAATCCCCCAAAAGGGAGCTGATATCTGATCATAGAGTCAATAGGGAATGACCTGAGTTTAGTAGGAGACTAACATGTTTATGTCAACATTTTATAAAACTCATTTTGGCAGCTTCAATTGCTTCTCATATATAACACAATCTCAAGGTCTATCAACAACCTGATAGCTCTCTAGCTTATATATATAGACTTCCTACAATGGTGCTCAGAAATGAATATAATATTCCTATGGGATGTGACCGAGGCAGAGTACAGAAAGACTATCACACCTCCTTATTTCTAGATACTATAACTCTCTCAATGAAGCCTAAATCTCTATAAAATTTTTTGGCTACCATATCACACACCATTAAGTCAAACTGAGAATACAGTCTATTAAAAATATTTGATCTTTGGGGCGGCTAGGTGGCGCAGTGAATAGAGCGCCGGCCCTGGAATCAGAAGGACCTGAGTTCGGAGCCGGCCTCAGACACTTAATCCACACAAACAAAAACCTAGCCGTGTAACCTTGGGCAAGTTACTTAACCCCAATTGCCCTAAAGGGGCGGCTAGGTGGCGCAGTGAGTAAGAGTCGCCGGCCTCGGAGTTTGGATGACCCGAGATCAGATCCGGCCTCAGAAAATGAGCACCCACGCATAAATAATGACTAGCCGTGTAACCTTGAGCAAGTTACTTAACCCCAATTGCTTTAAAAAAAAAAATATTTGATCTTTTCAAAATTAACTACTTCTAGGCATGACTCTGCCATCTTATTCTTGTGAAGCTGTTTTTTTTCCTAAATCACAGATTAAGATTTATTTATTATCATGAAATAAAATGTAGAACACAGATGTTTAGAGTTGGAAGGGCCTTAGAATACAGGATGTCAGGAAATGAAATGTTAATTCCTAGATAACTTTAGGCAACCATGGCATATTATAACTGGAGAATGAGAGATCTGAGGTAGAGTGTAAGTGCCTTGCTAAAGGCCATACTGTAAAGTACAGGAAGAGTGAGATTAGAATCAGTCTCCTACATGCCAGGCCATTGCTTGAACTGGAATGAGGAAGCCTTTCTCTTCCTATCATACATTCTCTTCACTCTTAGTACCCATAATCTCACCTCTTATACATTGCTCTGTTTCAGTAAACTCTAACAGCAATTTCATGCTCCCCCAATACCCTACCCCTCCCATCTCCGGCTGTAGCAAAGATTGCCTCAGCTCCCAGTCTGAAACTATAAAACTGCTGTCAAACTGAAAGCTGATATCAACTCTGTAGAGGTCCTATGTATATCACCTACACAAAGAACAGATAGCTTATGCACTGGGAAGTGGCTGGCCATTGGCCTAATAGTGCAGATTGTGGTTATTTAAGCTTTAAAAGTCTGCTTCACCCCTACTCAGTGTCCAAAGATGCTGGGAAGAAAAATGACCACAGGCTCTATGCCAAGCCTTCTCAGTACTCTGCTTTGCATGCCCAGAAAATGCCTTGATGGACAAACAAGCATAGTTCATAAAGAAATAAGAATTCTCTGATGCAGGGTGATATGGACAGGGCCTGTGGTGGCCAATTCAATTCCAAGAACTACATCAGACCTAAATATAGGAACGTGGAAGACAATGATGGCTGGAGTGGTAGTGGGGGGAATGTGTATCAGACTGGAAGGCAGGGAACCTAGGCTTCAGTCTAATCTACTCTGTGGCCTTCAGTGAATCTGGGCCTTAGTTTCTTCATCTGTTAAACAGGGATGTTGGAATAGATAACCTCCAAAAATCATATGAGGAAACTGAGGCTTGGTGAAGTTAACAGATTTGGTCATGGTCATGGGGAGAGAAAGTATAAGAGGTGAGATGTGAACCCAGATCTCTCCTGATCACAAGTCCAGGGCTTTTCCCACTATACTATGCTTGCCCCATTTGGGGAAAATTAGATATGGAAGCAAATTATCTAAGATCA